>WEIS01015304.1:276-24448 GCA_013389965.1 Todus mexicanus | reverse complement strand
AATGACAAAGGACTCTGGAAAAATACTAAATTCATTTTTACATCAAGATTGAGCAGTGGAACAGCTGAAATTCACAGGCTGCAATTCAAAAGAATCAGAGGGTTAGGTTGTTTCATTGGTTGTTTGTGGGGGGTTTTTTAATTCCTCTTCTCTACTTAATTTTAAATTGGCTAAAATAGGCTACAAGGTCAGTTAAAAGAAGAAGTCAGGCAGCTATGTATACCGAGGAGAAGAGAAGATTTTAGGCGTTGTTTAAATCAGAATGTAAAGTGGATGTTTAAGTGATGGAACAAACCAAAGCTACAGCAGGAGGAAGTGAAAAAAGCTCATTAGGATTCTTTTCAATCTAGCAGAAGAGGTACAACTTCAGGGTTGGGATACCATGAAATAGCCACATAATCTAAGGTCTAGAGAAAAGCCCATCTTATTACAGAGTTCTGTGTGGCTGGTAACCTTCCTGATCACCACTTACTGCCTGATTGTTTCTACTACTAGAATATGATTTAGTTCAGCACTAAGAATAAAATTTGATTTAGCTCAGCACTAGAAGAGCACACAAGCAATTTGGTAAAATGTCAGTCTCGTTCAAATTTTCTTGCTGTGTAAATTGAGTGCTAATGATCTTGACTCTGCTGCCCTCATGTATTTATGCAGCCTTTTTCTTGTTTGCTGGATTATTATTGATTGATTGTTAGATAAAATGACAAATAAGAGAAGTTCATGTAATCTAAACTCTAGAGGCCTTTTAAGAAAATTTTTCCCGCTTCTCAATAAGCATTGCTTATTCACTACCACGATTTCACACCAGTCACTGTATTTCCACAAGTGTTATCAGAAAAAAGGCACTAAAAACATAATTGAGAGACCACAAACTCTCTCAACAGTTTATAGAAAATGGTACTTGTATATCTTTGATCCCCAAGTTTGGTTTACAACATCAGAGTTTTACATGTTTCCAGTGCAACCTTCAGCCATTTAGACCATTTTAGATTGGTCTTATACTTCCATGTCATAATGAAACATCTATGACAGAGCTAGAAATAGCAAAGCTCATCTCCCAGCTTCCAAACTCTTCTGTCAGTCACAACACTTGCTTCCTTCTCTTGGAGTTTATTTTTCCACTCCAGCAGCATCTCTTGAATGCATTAGGTTACATACATAAAGGAAAAAGCAGAGCTAAGCAGATAGCACAATTAACTAATTTTCTCTGTTTAGATCTTCATATAAAGTCATTCCAATATCTGGCCCTAAAAAGCCACTTAAAAGGTCCTCTTCAAAACACATAATTGCCATACCTCCTTGCACTCCTACACGTCCTCTACTGCACAATACGTGTTCTCACTTCCTACCATCATCTCCCATGCTTGCTGTGAGGTCACCATAAGACTACAATACAAACTTAGTTGATCTCAGCAGGGAAGAAAACACATTCCCAGGAAAGAGAGAAGAGTGAAAGCCCCAGGTAGGCAGCAGAGTGAAAAAGAACTGTTTGCAAAGTATGTATTTTGCATATAAATCTATTTGCCATAGAAGAGCATAACAGCAAGAGCGCTTTCACTCTGCAGGCACTTACAGCAGCTCACTGGAAGCTCACTTCAAGCCTAACCCTGGAGCACTGTGGGCTGCAGTAGTGGAAGGTGAACTCTCCCCTCTCAGATATCACCCAAGAGAGCACACACCTGCCAGGAAGCCACATCCCTGTGTTGAGTCTATGTGTGAGCAACTCTGCAGAGAGGCCGTGAATATATGTGGCTTATGAAGCTTAAAAAGCTCTACCTTACACGGTCATATCCAAACTCTTGTTACCAACAATCAGTTCTTACTGTCCCATTCTGAGGAGTTCAGCAAGTGTTCACCATGAAACTCTATTACACGTTTTCCATCCTTGCCAAGAGAACTTCAGATAAAGACTTCCTTTCTATTTCAGTTTCCAATGTGCTTATCTGGAAATTTGAAGAAAAACAGTAAACAAAATAGACTGGAATATCTTCCACAAACTTCAGGGTTCTTTCAACACCTTTCTGTGGGACAGATAGAGAGTCTTCAGCTTTCTCTGGCTATCGGCATGTGAAAAGATGACCGAACAGTTCTCTGGGACAGCATAGGCTGTACACCCAGGGCTGCTCAGCAAGCGTGACTGTGGGCTCTACAGCAGCTTTCTTTGGGCCAGGATGTACAACACTATTTGTTCCTCTGCACACAAACTCCCATGCGGCCAGTTACAAAGAACACAGCGAATAATTAATTTGTGTTCAAAAGGAAAGAAGATAATAGGACGCTCAATCACTTATTTTATAAAGTCATTTAATCCTGCTTCACTGAGAAGATATAACTGCTCATTGCTTGTACACAGCATGTCATCTTCACACAATTGATGATATTAGCAGTGACAAAATGGCTTCAGAGAGGTTAAGTGACTTGGCCAACACCAAAGAGGAAGCAAGTGTATGAACTAAGCTGAGAAATGAGTCAGAATTTTTAAGGCTCAGTGCTTCAGTCCAAACTTACATCCTAGTGCTGGGAGCAGTATTCCATATTTATCCATCATTTACATTTTATTTCCTTTCTTCCCTCTAACTCTCAGACCCATACAGAGTCAAGACAAATACTTTTAATTTCTCTAGTTCATTAAAGAACAAAACCTAGACCTTGGCCCTTATAGTCCAACTCCTTCACAAAATTAAAAACAGTCCATCAGTTTCACGTTCACTGCTCTAAATCTTCCAGTGTACAGAACAGCAGCATGAGAAAAAACCCTAAAAGCACCTTTCCCTGTATATTTTAGTATTTAGTTGTTTCTAGAAGGTTCCCCTTGGAGGCAATTTCCTATTAGAAAGGGAATAGAGTTGACTCTAAACATAATTGGTTTGAAACAAAAAATACTCAGTAGCGATAAGTAATTTTCAATTTTTGGTTGCTTTACATGGCCGTTTCCTCTTTTGTGACCTGTATATTCTATATTTTCCATCTGTTCAAGCCACAGTTTCCAGTCCAGTGGAGCAAAAGCAATGGTAAAAGCATTTTGCCAGCAGCCCTTGGCCTCACTTTATGTATACAGTTCCAAGTCTTGCTGCCACTCAAGGTAGAACTTCTAAAAATAAGGGATTGTTTGAAACGCAAAAAATAATTAAATTTTCTCATAAAGGAGGAGGGGAGGCCTCTCCTCACAGAGACTAGATATGCTGGCTTTATTGATATTTATAATCCAGGAGCAGAAACCATAAAGACTACAATCCATTACAGGGCACTCCAGCCACTTTTTGTTCAAAGGAGCGGTACTGCCATTGCAATCAGAGGACACAGCAAGGAAGTGGTCACTATTGCCAGCACTGCCAGGACAGAGAAGGGGAAAGGAGGAGGCGGCACATAAACTGACTCACTTCAAGTCACCCAGAAAGTTTATAGATTATTTGGCGCCAAATCTATGTCTGCAAGAAGAGCAATCTGATGTCTTCACTACATGGCAACAACTGGCAGTGCTGGTCATGTTAGCCTCTGAGTAAAGAGATGCAGCAGATACTCATAGAATTCATTTACGGTCTTCACAAATAAAGAATCTAGCAACATTTCCCTACATCGTTTGGAAAAATAGAGAGGGACTTGCTGTGTAACAGGTGAGGCCGAAGTCTGCTCTTCCTCTCCCCAAACTGCAGGTTTTTTCCTTAGATTCACCATTTCTGAGTGGACAAGGCCTGTTATCCTTTCCTATGTATTCTGAGCAATCATTTTCTTATTTACATGAATAGGTCATTTCTGATCCTTTTTGCTCCATCTCACCTGACAGGGCAGAGGACCATTTAAGTGTCTGTTCATGCCTTGATATTTACATGTTCTAACAGGATGAAAATTCTTTCAATCTACCCTGACTCAATGCCTGTAACTCCCTAAACCGAGAAAATTTAGAATTTTAGAGACTTAAAACTTGATCAGCTTATTGAAGAGGTCTCTGATGACTTTTATACAATGCCAGCTGGAGAGCCTGTTCTGAAATCGGAACAAGCAGTGTATCACAAATGCAGTCTTTTGTTTGGTTGACCATGTCAAAAGAGAACCTACACGATATAATCATAGAATCACAGATTCGTTTGAGTTGAAATGGACCTTTAAAGCTCATTTTGTTGCAGATAATACTAGACTGACATGTAAGATCTCCAATCCTGAAATAGGGCCTTATTTCAGGCAAAAGCTACTTCAATAGCTAATCACTTTGAGTGACATTTACTCCTGAAGGGAGGGCAGCCATGAAAGAGGTGTTAGCATTTTGTCTGACACTGGGATTATGGGACATCCTAACTTAAGGAATTTAAGACAAAGCCTCTAATCAAGCTCAGTTTTCGTTTTTACCTGGTAGTTGCTTTTTCAGCCTACGGTAGAAGATATATATAAATTAGCAACCACTGAAAACTGCATTAGCTATGGGCTTGTCATGAAGGGATGAGCAGAACGTAGATACTACAATTTTGACCAAGAAAACAATCAAACAAAAGCTTAGACATGCTGCAGCTAGATCAAAGACAAACAGGCAATCATACTTTAGAAGCACGGTAGAACAGATATTATAACTACTCTGATATTGCAGCAGATTACAGTCTTAAAGCCAGTTACTGATAGAAAAGCAACTCGAGAGAAATCAAAACTCAGCAAAGTGACATGAGGAACAGCAAGCTGTTACGGAAATTTATGTTTTTAAAAGGTAACAGCAAACTGATGTTTTTGAAGAAGAAAATGTCACATTTTTTATTTTGAACTTACAGTTGCTATCTATTTTTAGATTCTTTTTTCTTTTGGTTTGTGCTACCTTAGATCTCAGAATAAAAAGCTAAAATTCAAAAGACATTGTTTCCTTTTTGTTCCAGAAAATTAATTTTAGAAGCATTCATTTAAATGTTCAGGTGTTCAGTTTTCATCCTAATTTAAACAAAGCAAGAGTTTTGAAAATTTTATAAACCTTCATATAATTATCATGGTTATAACTAGCTCTACTTTTAACTGATCACAGCTCATGGAAATAAAGATACTTTCAAGTCCGATTTCTAAGCCCCTGCATTTACAGAGAAAAACAATGAACAGTTTTCACCTTAATTTTCTCTTAGACAGAAAAGGTTTTTAATGTTTATATTTAAACCAATTTTCATCTGTAGTAGAAGTTTCCACACATGTCTGAAGTAATTACTCTTTAAAGACATTAGTACAGAGAAAGATAGAAAGGTATCCCAGAATATTTACTACGAGGTACTCAGATTGTCTTGAAATTAGTCACTCAGGAAAGAAGTTCAAGTTAGATTTACTCAGAAAATGAAAACCTGCTATGGTAAGGACAGTAGATATCCTACTGTGTTTGTCCTCTAGCAGATGAAGAGGCAGTAACCATCCTCGAGTTAGCAACCAAGTGTTGTGGTTGTTCAGTTTATATATCACACACATGCAAAGGAAAAGTGACCTGATTTCATGACAAACCACTTCACCCAGAAATCTCACACAAGTCTCAGGCAGAGGGTGCAATACCAAGGATGAGAATGAGCCCTTTCTACTTAGGTCAGCAGAGTCAAACCTGACTTCCTCCTTACTCCCATACAAGGTTCACATCCAAGTTCAACAACATCGCATTTGCAGCTTTGTGCCATTTCGATAACTTATCCCTGAAACATATCTTAGATGACTTTAGCCAGGGATTTTTGGAGTTTATAGTGCTGGAACACAGGGTAGCAAACTTGGAAAGAAAAGGCACAGTTTGCCACAGTACAGCCTGATACTCTTTGCTGTTCTTTTTTGTATTAAGTTGGTGGTTATAGTGAGCTTCCCACTATAATACCCCAATGCTTGGAAAGCAAAACAACCACCACCAGCCTCGGCTATTTCTCATTTTCAGAAATGGTTTTGGTTTATCAATAATATTTAGGAACCTCAAATGTTCTATAAAAGAGAATCAGGCTTACAACAGGTCAGGGAGATAAGTTTAAGCATATAAATCCTACTTAGATGCCCAATTCTTGCTCACTTCCTACAAATACTTTTGCAGATTCGAATTTTTCCAATCTTAACATGAGTTCAATGAGAGATTAGGAGCACTGCAAACTCCAGCTCAGGAGACTTTAAATGTTATCTCCTACTAGCACAACAGTTATTTCCACAAATTTTTATTAGAAGTGCTCAAAGGACAACTTTAAGAAGAGGTCTTTCTCACTCCAAGAGATCACATCTTGGACAATCCATGCAATATTAGACTGAACATTAGGAGAAGAAATGAGTCCACCAGATGCAATACAATTTCTTTAGAGCAGCAACTGAAGGATTGTTCAGCAACTTATACATGAGAAAGTGACTTCCCGCACCAAGAGTAGAGAAACAAAAAATAAGGTACCAAGAAAACACAAAACAACCTTACCTCAGTGTGAACTGATCTTCTGTTGAATTTTTAGCAACTGACACAAGGAAAGTCAAAATATCACCTTGCTTGACAGTCTTTGGTGAATACCGAATAGCGATATTATTATCCAATCTCATTTCATTTAAAGAAGGGCCAGCATGTGTCTGGTAAAGGAAAACACTTCCAATCCTCTGCAAGGGAGGTCCCGACTCATCAATGTCATTGCGCCCTGCTCGGATCCCATTACTTTTCCTTACATCCTCCTTGGTGCATTCCCCTTTCTCATCTCCTGGTTGTATGGCATAGTAAAGCTCCACAGGGCTCCCTTCAGGCTGATCCATTAGTTTCTTACGGCCAGCAACAACTGTGGGGGGGTTAAACCAGCTTGGCAGGAGCTCCAGCTCTGCCACACACAACCCCAGGTCCCCCTGCAATCTGCAGCTGCCTCTGACTTCCTGTGTCTCTCGGAAGGCAAAGACGCGCAGGCAGGGCAGCCGTTCCGTCGTGCTATAATCATCCCAATCCCTGCCCACAATGTAGAACAGGATCTGGACTTTGGGCTTGCTCAGGTAAATTTTGTCACGCATTATGAAGGCCTGAAGTTTCCAATTAAAGGAGAACTTGTTAGTAGATCCAAATGGATTTGAAGACAACATTAAGTCCTGGGGCACTACTTGTTCAATGGAAAAAGGTCCATAGCTGGCATTTAAAATAGGTGGCCTCTTGGATTTGTAGATCAGAAAGGATTCCACTCGGGACTGCAAGCTAGAATTCCTCATAATATCCTGGTTGGCTTCCTTAAGAAAGAAGGAAACTTCTGCGTTGTGGATGCGATAGGTCACAGGCAAGTAAGTTGGCAGTAAGGAAAATCTTTGTATACTTTCCAGGATCCCTCGACTCTCAGTCACTGTTGAAAGGAAAGGAGAGTTTAAAAGATCAGATCTTCAAGTCATACTGTGATATAACCTCACTGATTTTACTGGAGGGATTGACAGTGCTGTAGCTGGTACTAGTGGCAATAGCAAGCACCATCAACCCACACAGAAGTAGCCTAGGTAGATGATGATTTATCTAGTTCACCTGGAAAACAATAGGTTATGATATGTTCTGCATGGCAGCTAGATTAAAAGATGTAGCCTGTGTAAGTTTACTCATCCCAAAGGTCACATCTTCACTTGCAATACACATCTGTTACTGGAGACCCAAATTACCCAGTCAGCACTGGCACCATAAGATCTCTGCACAGGCACATTTAGAAAGGAATTTGATCACTAAAGCAAACTGCACCTGTACAGGAAACCAATGCAATGATTTTACATCAAATGCTGCACACGAACCACTTAAGAGTTCGCTGCAACCTTTTCAGCACTCTCAAGCAATACACGGACTTTAAGTGGTTTCTTGCACGAGGTTGAATTTCACTTGAAGAATAGTTAGCACAATAACCAACACTCTGCTACTAGAGGATTTCAAAAGGAGCTTTATTTGCATCCAATTTAAAGTCCCTGCTATTTCACTTCATCTATGAAACAAGGGGGGTTTTTTCTGTACATAACTATCAGGATTCATGCTACTGTGTTGCCTAACCTACATTGTTCCTTAATACAACTGCATTATCTGTAGGCTGTACATCACTGCACACTGAAAGAACATTTGCAATGACACTGAGCCTCTCTTACTGCTAGATATCTATTTTAACTGTGCCATCGAGCAATTACCTGAGGCAGGCTATCACATTAAAGAATAAGCTCTCCATCCTTTCTAGGAATTGTCAGTCCCAAAGAGCAGAGACATACACGGTTAAAAAAGTACAGATGCAAATACAGTATAATCTTTCTTTTTTGAACATCTAACCTTTGCACTTATGTTTTCATACCCTAATTGTGAAATAAATGGCATTTTTTTCCATACCAAACTCAAATCCTTATCTTTATTCAGAAAAGTGACAAAGGATTATCACAGATGGCATTCAAAGGCAACTCCGTTTCCCAAGATTTAGTTCACAAATTCTTTATTAATCCTTACTTTTTGTTATTTGGTATTTGACCTAAATATTTATTTGCTCATCAAGTACTGTCGCGGCCTAAACTGGTATCGGTTACTCCTAACCACCAATCTACCATTTCTGTACTGCAAGTCTTTGCAAATCCTGGAACAGAAGAGGCTTGTTATCGTCAAATCCTGCAGGAAGGAATTGTTAGCTCCTAAACCCTTCTGATTTCAGACTGCAAGCATTCACCAAAAACAATCTGGAAACTGCCTCTCACAGCAACAATCTTATCATCTACCTAGGGGCTGTATACTCTGAAAGGGGAATCCACCTTTGCAGGAGAGGAAATCACACTGATGCTCCACATAATCAGCATGTCAGTCAAGGCACCTCCACAACCAAACAGTTAATGCAGGAGATCTCACTCTGCCATTGACTTTGTCTGATCTCAGACGAGTCGCTTCTCCCGTGCCACTGCTCTATGTTCAACAGAAGTTTTATTACTATTTATTTATGTTCATTCTTTGTCTGTGTAGACTGCAAATGCAACAGACTTACTTTACTGTTTATATAAGAGCACCACCTGCATTATCAAGGCTGTGACCTCAGCTAAGGTATCCAGGCACTAACGTAATGCAAAACATTAGCTGGAAAACTAGAGCAAATGATAAAGCAAAACCTAAACAAGACCCCAACAAACCAAAACCAAACCATAAACCCCAAATAAGAGTGGGCATCATTCACTTTGACAGAAGGAACAAATCCCAGAATGAAAGAGGCCAGGAAGAAAGGATTGCAGTGAAGAGTTTGACAGTTTTGGAAAGTTTTCTCTCCATCTTGAATAACTGAAATTCCTCTCCCAATAAACAATTAAAATAAAACCTTGCTTTTTAAAGTTTAATTATTGTCAATTCTTAAACCTCACTTGGAATTAGAAGTAAATTCCATCTGAACAATCAGGAAAATATGGCCTCAGCATACATCATATGAGACTCTAAAATGCAACAGCAATAAAAGGCTGAAGTCCTGCGAACCCTAGAGCTGGAAAATTCAGCTTAGGTCTTGTTTGAATTTAAAGACAGTCACACTCAAGGTTTTTCTGCTCATTTTCAATGAAGAGTAAACTGCAGAGATTCTTTGCATGCAAAAAACCACCCTTCATTTTAGCCTTGGTCTTCTCAGCATTCAGCTCCTACCCTTTCTCCAGATACTCACTTATTCACTGAGAGCAGATGAAGTTTTTAAAGACCTTTTTCTAGATAATCCCCCAACAAAGATTTCTAACAACTCTAAATGGCTTTGCTGGTACTTAGAGTTGCAGGGATACATCTCTTCTATCCAGCCCTAAGGCGAAATCTGTTCTGCTGTTGTACTCCTCAGATCACCCAGCCCATAACATCGTTCCTCCATCTAAAGTCCCATTTATAAATTCCACACTCGATTTTGTACTCCTCCCAACAGCTTGGCAAAGCACCATTAAACACAGTGAGGCATCAAGGAGGCAACTTAGAGAGAGGCAAAAAGCTCAAGGTATTCAATTTTTTATTTCCCTTATTTTGATTGCAGCTCCCTCCCTTGCGTTCCACAGGGAGAAGTACATTATTTTTATATTAAAACTAACAGAGTGTTTCGCCTCATAATTTTTTAATCATTTATTTTAGTGCTTAATTATCTAAGGGATTAAAAATGTTCCCTCGCTATTCCCCATCTCCACAGGACAATGTACCTCAGAGTTTGTAAATCTTCAGAATAGGAGAGCCACGCAAATTAAAAAGTACAGAAGGTGAACTGCCTAATAGAAAAAGGAAACAATCTTACCAGATAGGAAGGTCCATTGGTTTTTAAGTCTTTGGGCAATGGCAAACTGGTCTGCGCACTGTTGCACTTCTCTCTACCATCAAGATGTGGACATGCACTGAATATAAATTGGCTTATGCTGGAATCTGACAGCAGCTTTCCAAACAGCCAAAGGCCAAAAATTCAAACAATTTTGCACTTTTATCTGGGGAGAGTTATAATCAACACAAAGAGAAAAAAAAAAATCTCACAAAACTCCACTGAGCTCTGCAGTACCATCTGGATTTTGACTGTGAAAGTTTATTAACGATATTGAAGTATAGAAAATTAAAACCATAACCAACTATCAGTATCTTTAATTGCAACCTTGACTATTTTTGTAAAAACATGTTTTTACAAAGGTAGAATTCCATAAGATTACTATCTTGTATCTTATTGAGTGAGACTCAGCATAGAAGTGGAGTTTTAAAGATTTAAGTCATATCATCTACCCTAAATATTACATCAGATCTATACCACCACCATCAAAATTCCACAGGAATAACCCATCTGAATAAATAAGACAAGAAACACACAGTGAACCTCTCAGTTTAAATATGTCAAACAAAATAAAGGATGGATAATTGAAATGGTAAGGAAACAACATCATGACAAAAAAATATGCAGTTAAATTTGGGAACTGCAATCTATCTTTACTGTACCACTATATCTGAAAGCTTCTCTATATGGGGAACTTGGTAGCAGAATAACCAAGTGCAAGAGCACTGTACATTAACTAGCCTTACAAGTTCTTTGAGGATTAAACTTTGAGTAGTTTAATCTATCCATACGAGTGTCCTGGTTTGGGTTAGAACAGAAATTCTGTTCTATGACTTTTACTTTTCAGCTAAGTCTGTCTGAAGTTAGCAGCATGTTTACCAGGCAGAGTCTGCTTCTAGCAGTGAGAACGCTCCATGTTTATAGTTAGTACCAAAGATTGGTATGTGCACCAAGGTCATTGATAGACTTCACGTACCACACTGAGGGTGCAGAAAAGAGAAGGCTGCACCCTCAGGGAGGTGCAACCAGGACAGGTGACCCTAAATTAGCCAACAGGGGTATTCCATATCCGTCAAATTCGGTATAAAGCTGAGGGATCACAAGGGTCTGGGCTCTTGCCCCTTCTCTCTTGGCCTTTTCACCATTTTGGTTTTCCCTGAGCTCGAGCTGCTGTCTCGGCTTCGGGACTCTTCCTCGCTCGGTTTGGCCTTGGCAGCTTCAGCTTTGCCCTGAGGCCTCCGGCCCCGGTCTCAGCCCCCGGCTCAGGCCTTGGCTGGGCCCCAGGTTCTGGGCCGCATCCCTGAATCCAGCTCCCGGTTCCCGTCTGCTGCTGGGCCCTTCCACAGCATCAGTGGGGACGCGGACAGATTTACCATTCAGGGGGGTTGGGTTCCATACTGGTTTTGTACATATTTGTATATATTTACCTTTTATTATTACTGCTATTATTATTTTCCTGTTTTAGTAAAGCTGTTCCAGTTTCCTTTCCTAATCGCTAAGTCTCTCTCCTTTATTTCCTTTCTTCCCTTTTTTGGGTGGGGAGGGGGGGAGAGGGTTCTGTTGCAGATTTGGGGGTGCCCTGACCCCAAACCATGACAATGAGGGTAGATCCTTACGACCTCCAAAGATCTGCTCAACTTTGAATTGATTAGTTGTGCAAGCTGTAAAGTCAGCTTGTCTTAAACTGAGCCATTGCAGAAGGAAAATCAGATTCTTCCAGAGGACCACAGAAAGCACTGCTCAATGTCCAGGGGCCGACCCTCAACTGGAGTAAACCGCTTCACTGCAAGGTCTGGTGCACACCATCTACTGCAAGTGCAGGGTGGTGTTACAGCATTCTGGATTCAGGAGATGATCCCCAACAGTTTGAAGCAAACCAATAAACTCTAATTTTGATGCTGTGCTTATGCCAGCAGCTATTATTTCTCAATCCCATAGAACTACGCCTGTATTAGACCTCTCATGCTGCGAATGGTTTGTTGAGGATTTCAATCAGAGGCCACCTGGGAAGCGATGCTGTAGAAAGGTGGTTTTCTTTCCTCTCTCTTTAGTAAATCTTCGGCTGACTGACACTGTTTAAAAAATACTTGTCATTGATGAAAGAAATTCTTTGCAGGCCAGTGAAATTGAAAAAAATCTGAGAAAAAGGCAGCATAGTTTCCTCTCACACAAACAAAGCTTGGGCATATGATATATCCCTGAACATAGTATTGTAAACATGCTGCATTTACTTTCCAAAAGGTTATACTGCTTTCTTCATTAGGTTATTAATTTTGTACTGCAGTGTGGCTGAAAATATTGAATCTTTATTTCTTTAATATCATGTAACAGCAGCTCTCAGTCAACAACAAAAACACTATTCATAGCTCAGTTTTACTGCGAAGTTATTGACCATGGCTTCAGAAAATTGAAGAAATCTGCCAGACCACTAACTTCATTCTGTATTGCCAGATCCTTGGGACTTCATTGCCCTAACAGTTACTTTATTTTTAAAACTATTCAATCTACAATCATCTAGCATTCATGAGAAAAAAAATACTCTTCCAATCAAGTAGATAATGCTACTATTTAAACAAAAATAAATTGCCTTTTTCTTATAGATTGAAGGGAACAACTTCTTAGGCAAATTGCCTTACCAGCTGCAAGCTCAGACTGACAGTGCAATAGATGAAGTTTGTTGCTGTACCTTGAGGATTGAGATAAGTGGTTCTTTTCAGCCCAGCCAGAAATTTTACCTTTTTCGTTAGTTTCAGCACTTCTTGAATCTTCTGAACTCTTCTGATTGCCTAGGTTTGCTATCCATTGGCTTTGCTTTTTTTAACCAAAATCTAATAAAAAACCCACAATAATCTGGTAGTGTGATCTATTCCAAGATTTGAAAACTAAAGTCACAAAAATGGCAGCTCCACCAAACTTTTGCTCACTTTTGGAAAATTAAGACATTTCAGTCTTAGCATAGTTAAGTGGCTGGATCTACTAACACTCGAAAGTGAGGCAGTTTAAAGCTGAGCTATAAACACAGTAAACAACATCCCCAGGTGTATCTCTGCCAGTTCTTAGTGGAGAGATGATCTACTCTGCCAGGATGTGTCACTTAACCAACTCTGTCCATAGCAAAACAGAGTTTTATTAATATCTGGGTAGGGTTATTTCCATCATACAGGATTTGTTGTTTGTTTGTCGTGTTTCTTCCTTGGGTTCAAGCATCCTTCTGCACAGACCTTACACATGAATGGACAAAACTGGAGCTTTCTAAGGATGACTTACTGTGTTCCCTCTTTTACCAGCCTTGAAGCTGTTTCAGTTTGTTTAAAACAATTAGTATTAGCATTAACTAATTAGTATTAGCATTCACGCTGCTTTTTCAAGCTTTTGATTAAGTGCTATGCTTAATTGAGAACAGCTTTATGACACAATGACAAACTGATGGGAGGTTTTGATCTTGCTTGGAAAGAACAGCAATACAGGCTTTGTGGCAGTTGCTCCATTTGCTTATTTAAGAGCAATGAAGTTGTTTCTTGGTTACACTTCACAGTGGTGCTCAGCAGATGTCCAGCGGGAGGGAGCACTGTAGGTGCAGAGAAGCACAGTGCAATAGGCTGCAAAGAACATTGATAGCTCAGATGCAGTGGAGAGCAACAAATGAAACCCACAGGAAGAAACTCACTGCACCACATGATCAAAAACCTGCAAACCCACCCAGGATCCTACCACAAATGATTTTCTTTGCAACCACTGCCACACACCTAATCTGTGCAGTAACAGAGTCAGGAAAATATTTTAATGACTTGATGCCACAAACACACGAATCTCTGTCACAAATATCTACATTGAAAATTACATGCTGGAATTATTCCCTGACAAGAAATGAAACCAAAAGCTATAAAATGAATTTTTTGTTAGGTTATACTATGTTACATGCATAGAAAAAGGAACTGCTTAATGTCCAGATGGACAGGCTATCTTTCTTCCCCAGTTAGTATCTCATTTTAGCATTGATGTTATTTACATATAATATTTAATCTTTATTAAGATCTCTGCCCGAACCAGCTAACAGAGGAAGCTGCACCATCACATCTCTAGCACAGAGGTACAGTGCGATGTGAGCTCCTGCCTCTGCTTCACAGGAACAGTGCAACATGTAAGTTTTCCTATCCTGAATATAATCTATTTCTTACAGCTAAGTATTTCCTAATGAAGACATTATTAGACATAAGACTGTTCACTGAACACATTCTCTATGCAGCTGAGAGCAATAAATACATAAGGCTGAAATAACGACTCACACATTAATATCACTATTCACACTGGAGCACTGACTTCCCAGCATTTTTCGCCTACTTGCTTGGAAGAGGAGTATCAGCATTTATCTTCCACACCAGTACAGAAATAAAATAACCCAGTTTACCTGTCAGCAAGAATTCTAACCTTTCCGCCTGGTGTTGTCACTCCATTAGAGAACGGTTTCCAAAAAAATTTCCCACCTTCAGTAACAAACACCATCATTCTAAAGGGCAAGTCCCAAAAGAACAGTGATAAGGATAAATCAGCATGTCACAAAGAGGAAAACAAAAATAGAACCCTGGAACCTAAGACTCGTGCATTTATCTGTAACAAATTAAAAAGAAAAATGGTTTCAAAGCCAAAAGTCACCGATTTCTTTTTAAGTCCTTTCCTTATTAGCATTTCAGACTGCTCTGCCTGCTTCACTTTGTAACATTCCCTGTAACCGTTTCATCCTTGGGAAATTATCATTCTTCTGAGAACAATGCTGCTCCCAACCTGCCAACATCCCCCTTTTCCCCAAGTTATTACAAGTCTTGTTCCAGTTTTGCACATCTGTGCGGAGCCTGTTGCAAAGCAAGGGAAAGTTTACTTGAACATCAAGGCCACAGACTATTGAGAAGAGCTTGTTTGTCAAAAGGTGAGTCTTCATTTCTTGTAAGAGAATTTTAAAGACGTTGGAGTGTTGTTAGAGAGCGCAACACACATTAAATGACAGGTAGTCAGAGTAGAGGATGCATAAAGCAAATTAAACTTTGCACAGATGCAGACAAATCATTTGTATTGCCATTTCTAAAATGATTACACACTTGTAAACTATTCTTTTTAAGAAAACTATCCAGCATTGCTATTCCAGTCAGAAACAGAATGAATTTTTAATTGCCAAGTCCTGCAAGGAAGGAAGTACCCTCCGACATGGTGTGCTTCAGCTGCATGAAGATACTCCTGTGCAGAAAGGCAAGTCAGTTAATGCTTTGCTGAGAGAGAGGCTGGACTTCTTTACAAGAGACAAAGTTACAGCCTGCCCATCAAAGCACATCTTAATCACTTTTGCTGCTGTGTTATCAATCCTGGTAGATTGCTCCTCTTGAGCAATCTTGTAGTTCATTTTGTCATTTCTCTATTAACTCCACAAATAAGTTCCCATGACCTGAGTGGGAATGGAAGAAAACCTCCTATTGAAATATAGTACGAAACTCCCCAAGAAGGGCCTCAAAATGCAATGGTGAATCAAAAGAAAACTAACAAGAAATCTATCTGCAGAACAACCCTCAATGAAGAAATCTCCTCCATGTTTAGTGGTGTATCCTGTGGCTTACCTTGAAGAGTTGTTACTCAAGGGTTTCACAGACTTGAGCTCAAGCTTCTGATTTCACCTAAAGGCAGATAGTAAATCTATATGACAGATTTTGTACTTTCTACCACTGTATCCCAGAGCAGGTACACACTGCTGAGAGTGTGGTTGGACCATTCAACTGCTGTGATCCTGACACTGTTATTTATGTTGCCAATGGGATGTTAGTAGATCACAATGACTTATATTATATGGACTCTCCACACAATCTCTTTCACACAGGAACTCTTAAGCTTGATTTTACAGAAAAATCTAGAAGCTGCAAGCATTCAGAAAATAGTCTTCTAGAAAGGGAGCTCTTGCTCCACCAGACAAAGCAATTGGCACCATAGAAACAATCTTCAATCTTAGCATGAGCCACTATCTGATGCTTCAAAAGCGAGGGGAAAAAACCTAAAACCAAAGTGAATCTATCAATTTCACAAGTGTGCCCACCAGGAACTCCTTGTGGACTGTCATAAATGGTAAGTCTGAAAGTTGAATCATGACATCAAAGGATTTCCACGCCTCCATATGTGGAGCAAGAGCAAGAGTCTGTTCTTGGCACACATAACTGGTATGCATAACCTTACATGCATGACTCCAAAGAGTATTAAAGCTCATACACTCATCAAGCACTTTTCATACTTTGACTTGACAGGTTTATCCCATCACATGCTCATCATGATCATGCGCTCATGGATGCAGACTGTACTCCCAATTGTTTTATCAAACCATGCGTATCAGTTGCCTTAATGGGCGTGATTATAGCCAGATAAAGTCTTTGACAACGGCACTGTTGTCTGATGGCACAATATTTTCTTTGAATATCCCATTTTGCTGAAGTTTGAAGAAACTTTTGTAAATTAATCATTGATGTCAACACAGACTACACCTCATCATTCATTAGGGGAGAGATGAACAATCCTGTAGTTATTACTTACATTGACAGACAGATAAAGCAATCATTTAAATAAAAGTGCAGCAGATGAACACATACACCTTTATGTTACCAAGTGATATAAAAATGATCAGAGAAAGATCAAAAAACAAAGGCAAGTTCCCACCTGAAAAGGCAAAGTGTAATAATTACAAAGAACAGTATTAAGATAAAAGGATGTGGCACTGTTTCACACAAGATCTGATGTCAGCCCAAACATGAAAGGGCAAAGCAGTGATAGGCACCACAAAGTTTACAGTAAGAAAAACAAAGAAAAAATAATAATAAGGAAAAAAACCCACCACAAAAATCCCTAACAAACCTACAGTCCCGTTAACTATTGGGGATAGGGAAAATTTTTGATACATCAGATGCAAAACATCAATAATCACAGAGGGTTGTCCCCAATCCATCAATTGCACGTGATGCAAGGAGTAAAAGGTACTAGACGCAAGATGCATCAGTCCCCTGAGTGTGTCATTGCTTGCAGCAAAGAGTGAGCTTTCATCACTGTCTCACTGGGCCACCTTTACATACACTATTTCTTGGCCTTTTTTGCAATTTTGACACGTTTATTTAACAAACCATAAAAAGATAACACCTCTTTAAGAGAATGGTACTAGGCTGGGTGATACCCACTTATGGCTCAAGGCACCCTGATGGTGAAAGAACTAAGAGACAAGAGCTTCAGCGTCTATGGTACTGAGAGATTTCTCAGGCTTTCAATAGCAATAGTTTGTGTCTCCCTTTCTGTCTCCCCTCCTATGCCTCTACTTGCAAAGGAAGAAACAACCAATGAAGATGTAAAACTCAAAAGTTTAAAAAACAAATCCATGCACACCCCCTTAAATTGAAAAAACCCACCAAATTTCGAAAGCTGAAATTCTTACCAAGAGTATCTTGACTTAAATACTATTTCTAGGGTAGTTATGTTTAGGAACCAATAAAAGGAAAGTAAGGCTGGGAAGTGAGGGAGTGCGGAGTCCAACGTCAACTGTCAAATTCGTCCTGATTGAGACAGAACTACAGGACTGTGCATGGAACAGCCTTATACTGCTTAAACAGACTATTTAGATATCGATTAGAGTCTGCCTCAAGTATCGGCAAAATTCCCCCTTCATTTTCTGCAAGCATACCGGAGACTGTGCAGAGGCTTCAGTTCTGCTACCAGGCCCATTACTGATGGCAGGAAAAAAAATTTAAGCATTAAATTAGCACCTGACTCAGCAAAAGTAATAAGCCAGTTTCTGCTGCCAGCCTTTTATGAGACAAGCCATGTCTCATTCCACTGGAATTGGATTAGGGTATGTGAACTGCAGTACAAAAGTGTTTGTGGTTGCTGGCTGATCATTCTTCCCCTTAGAGTATGTATTTTTAAAATTCATTTTAAAATTGTTAATCCATGTCATGCTTCTACATCCTGCTGTAGGCTCTGTGCTTAACACTCAATTTGTACAATCAACAATTACAACATTGATCTTCTATCGTTACATTCAGTAACAAGATCAAAAAACGCTTGAAAAAACCTCAACTGTATTTAAATAATACCATAATGTTGGTATATGTAGTAAACTTCCAAGAATGTCAATAAAACTAATATTATTTCACTAAATACATACCCATTTACATTCATAAAATAAAGCACAACTTAAAAATATGAGTGTGTTCTCAGAAGGAAGTGCAAATATTAATGGGTATTTGTACCTGCAAAGTGTAGAAATTGGAGGGCACCTTAGAATGTATATGTATGTACACACACATATACAAGAAAGAATCTGGCTGGTAGGATGCAAAAGAGCCAGAACCAATTAACACTGCTCCTTGGGCATTTGTATTCTTCACACTGGGAACATGGGAATGCATAGGATCCTGAATGCATAGGGTCCTCCTGCTTAGAAGATTCAGGAAACAAAAGTTTAATTCTTGTCCTGAAAAGATGTTCTAAAATAACATGTACAGTCCAAATCTGTCAGCAACAGCTAAGGTATCTCACCAACTTTCCCCAAATACAAAGGCTACGCTCATTAATTGAGATGAGTAAGAACTTTCTTGACATGTCCTTATTAGCTTCTGCATCACAAGGTCTTCATTCTTTGCATGAATTTTTCTCTCTTTGCTACAAGGTACATCTGTAGCCCTGACACATTCCTGATCCTTTTCATCTTCTTGTCAACTAAGTAGGAAGCTAAGGTCTCTCAGAAAAAGAATTTGCCTCAAAAAAAAGGCACACAAACATCAGAATAACTAACCAGATAGTTTTTCAGGAGTCATATTCTGACCCTTCAATGAAATCAAACTTTTAGCAGGCCTGTAGCATGCTTACAGATGTTCAGCTACCTCTGGTAGCATCAGGCATGGTACCTCATATATATATATATATATATACACACACCAGAGAGGAAAAATGGAGAAGTACTTTTTTCTAAATAAAGCTTTGCAGACTTAGCTAAGGTAGCTGTGTGTGCAGCTGCTTGTACTTCAGTTGCTTTATCATCCACAGGAACATCCGTGATAACCCACTCCCAGATCTTGACTGAGCAGAAGAGATGATCTAGTCTAACACTTGTCGCTAAGTGGTTCCTCTCATTCCGCTTTTGCTTCCTCATAGTTGCAAAATCCTGCTCTCCCCCACTAGCCAAATTGAGTGGTCATCTCCTCTTTAAGGCAAGATGACTCAACTCTTCTAGACTGGCAGAAATAATCTACTTTTTTCTGGCTCCTTTTCTGGTGAATTAGCACATTGTATTGGCTCAGTAAGAGGCTGGCCGAGGTGCCAAGAGTACACACAGGACGGCAGTTGCACCCCAGAGCCCTGCTGACAAAGTGTGGAAGGAATTCCTCCTGGTGGCAGGGGGCTGCTGGATCATTCCAGAATGTCCAGCAACTCCTGGACTCATCACCATGTAGAAATCTGCATCAGCTGCAAGCCCTTGGTCACTCACAAATGTGAAGCTCGTTGCTTGCCCTCCCTTTACCCTAGGCACAGCTGAGTGAACCACACACCTGCAAAACTAGGTTAGCATGATGAACCCCAAAACCTTTTTGAGAGAGACTACTTCTCTGATTTTCCACTGCAAGAGAAACACGCACAGCAGATTACAAAGTCTTTGAAGAGTAGTGACTAATTTATTTAGGAGTTATTTTTTCAAATGTGTTTACACCTTAAAGACAAGTAGAATTTCTCTACAAGTCACTAACCAGAGTCAAGTATTTTCAAATATTCAATAATGCATCGTATGCATCTTTTTAGACTTAAAATACCTTTGAAAGTCTGACTTGCTGTTCTACATGGCTGTGAATTACTATTCTTTTTTAAAAACAAAGCCAGTTTCCAATTTGAAGTTGGTTTTGTAGCAAAATATCTTTTCTCTTTAGAAACATATTTTACAGATACATGGCATATTACCGTATGTTTAAAATTCTTGCTGTTCTCACTGGCAATAAACCAATGTGCTATTCTCTCAACCTTCTAAAACGTGTAATGCAAGAGTTAAAAGGACTTAAGTTATCATTTTATAGCCCCATAATATTTTTTTCCCTATCCAGACAAACCCCAAAGCGCATGAACTCCTGACCTTACCCAGTATCCATTTAACTAAATGTGGAGAAAATTCTTTGCTTATATGAACTGCAAAGCCTTATTCAGAAACTGATTGCACCTTTTGAAATCATCCCCTTCCTTCTAATATCCATTCAAAAGTGGTTTCTAGATAAGCTGATACTGATAGAGATGCTACAGTGTTTGACGTTCAGTAAACATCTAAAAATAGAAAGATAAGCTAGAACTTTTTTTTTCCCCCCCTGCTTGAGGAAGTCTCCAATGTTTTCTTTGGCACTTCTTTGGGAGTTTGTTCTGTCAATTTTGAGCCAATTTCACATCTCCTCACAGATTCTAAAGGTCATATTAAAATCTGCCTCAGCTAAATACCTTGTTTTCTTGAAGCCTGACTAGAAATTGCAATGTTATACCTGGGTGTCACAGTCAGAACCCTCTGAGGAGGATGCCACGACATGCGGAGCCGAGAAATCTGACTATTTAATTGCAGAAAAGTTCTTCCTGGAATATGTGGAGGATGTTTGAAATTCAGCAGCAATAAAGACTGCAGGGGAGCTGCACAAGAAGCACCGAGAGCTCAAAATTATTTTCCCCTACCCCACAATTATCTTGGATACTTAAAAAACCCTGCTACCTGGACATGAATAGTTTTGCATTTTAGTCCCACTGAGAAGCTTTGAACAAAAGATTTCAGAAGCATTGGTGAAAAACATATAATAGAAAGCCGAGAAACAATAATCCCACATTTAAAACAAATTACAGATATACTTTCTGCCAAGTAGGTATTCACGCTTTTAAAGAGCACAAACTGGAGACCCTGTTGTAGAGGCTGGTTCTCTGAGCATTCAAAAGAACACTCCTCATGAGTGTCTCCGGGCATATTTACACATAAGAATCCATATGCACATTTGAAATAGTCAATTCCTTTTTAGCGTCTACATTTGCGTGTAGTCAAAAGCAAATCCTACCGCAAGCAAACGTATTAGGTTGTATATATTAAGTCTGTACCAGATAGATTCTACAGTTGTATAATTGACTGATGCTTCACAACATTGCTTGTAAATAACAGATTAAAAGATGAAGTTCTCTAATTGAATGTCTACAGAATAAAGAGCAGTATCTACTAGGTAAAGGCAAGACAGATGGTAGGATTTATCTACAAGCAGAAAACCAGCAGAAAGGCATTACCCAATTTAAGTTGCATTTGGAATATGCACTGGTTACTGTATTTTCTTCAGTAGGGCTAATTCATAGAACTGATGCCATAATTTGATATATTGTACTCTAAATCTATGTGAATAAATGATTTTTCAGCCACCCGGCTAAACTAACCAAAACTCAAAAACAATTCTCTCGAGTCAATCCGAAGTGAAATTCCTTTTTTTCCATCCTGTCGCTATAAAAAGGCAAACCCCAAAAATCTAAGAAAACCTTAAGAAAGAATTATGTCACCCTTTAAAAGTTAAATAGAAAAAAGAATTAAAGCCTCCAACCTTTCTTCTCAAACTCCATCTTCCTCTTTGCATATTACTTTCACAAGAAAGCTATTCTGTGCCTTCATCTTAATCCACAGCCTTTCTGCTGAACTGGCATATAAAAGAGGTACTAGAATTTTTTTATCTGGTACATTCACAATAAAGGCAGGTCAGTTAAAGCTTGACATCAGCCATTCATAGGGAAGCATTCTTGAACATACTAGCTACCTCTCATTGTCCTCTTTGGATAATAATCCAATCACTGGATAAATGGAATATACAGTTGAGCAAATATTTCCATGCCTAGTTACCATGATCCACAAATCCCTACCGACTGTTGTGCTATTACGTAACAAAGATAAGGATTAAACCTGCATTTGGTAGGCAACAAATATATAATTAAGACTGAACAGAAAAGTACTGATTACTTAATCTATGTTACTACTACTTGTTTTACAAATGAAGCTAAGCTTCTCTGTATATCTGTGCACACAGTCTACAAATACTTAAGACACCTTTCCTGGTCCCTGAAAAACGGTTTTAGTTGCTCAAACAAATCACAGAATATACAGACATTTACTGCCTGACACTTTCGGAAATACCCAGGAATAAATCAACCAAGGCAAACCACTGAAGGTGAAAGAAAGCAAAAGCATTAAAATGACATATTAAAAGTGTTCTCCCAAATTACATATGGTTCACAGAGGTGCCACATAAAAAATTTAAGATTTGAGGGCTTTAAATTGTATAAATAGCACGCAGTGTTGCTGATATCATAGTCATTGAAAGTGAAGAACTTCACATATCTTAAGTAATTTTGATACCTCACTATTTCACTTGAAGAAGGACGACAGATCAGATTCATTGGCAACATCTTGGGAGGAGATACATGTGATAGGTGAAGAATCTCAGATACTGTACAGAAATGGCAGATATGTGCCTAATAAAAAGATTGTCAGATAAAGTGCACAAAGGGCCCCATGAGAATTAGCAACGCAAGCAGATTGCATGCTAAAAAGTTAGGGTGCTGGTCCTTCCAGGTTGGTATCTCTGCTGTATGTGCATGAAGATCCTTCATCAGCACAAAGGAACTAAATTTTATCTAGTTGATACTGCAGTACAAGCTAAAAAGTAAATACTTTACACCTGGAGCACCTCAGTGCTGTTATTAGTATTTTTCTACCTGTGGCTTCCCTAGATCACTTAAATTCCACTATTACCTTGTATTGTGGCCACATCAGGATGTACAGGCTAATTCTGAAGAACAGCTGGATGCTGTGCAAGGAAACACAGCGTAGGAACCATCACCAGTACTCTCATCTAAGCGTGGAACAAGTAACTCCTGAGAAGACCTTCCTGCTCTACGTGGGTATTTCAAATATGATGCAAAACAAACCCCTTCTCTCTCAGGTTAAAGATTTCAGATTAGTTTCTCCGTGGCTTTGTTTTAGGACAGGGCTGTTATTTTCTTTGTTGATGCATTTTTTGTTTGCTTGCTTTTCAAAGTACTGATCCTGCCAGGATGTTGCAAATTATTCACATTTAAGAAGACAGAGCCATAACATGCATTTAATTCCAGCTTTGCTTTCTGAAAAGATGACTCTTCTTGTTTCCTCAACAGAGCCCAGTGTGATCTCTGCTTAGGAACGCACTTAATTGCATAGGCTGAATAACTGAAGGCGGCAACGTATCACCTTTTTTCATAAAGTACAAAAATAGTCAACTCCCACCCTTGTTCATGCAGAAACATCCCTTAGGGCTTATGCCCTCTAGTTTCTTTCAGTCTTTTTAAAGGTCATGGTCTGACATTTCAGCAGTGTTAGAAGTCATTGTCTTCCTTCCTATATGTGTGTCCCTGCTTAAGCGTTATTCCCTTCTAGTCACAAGGCAACAAATTGCTTCTTTGTAAAGAAGACTAGGTCTGGAAACGGCACTTGGAGACTGATTAAAAATAAGTCAAGGCAGCCCAGCTGAAATAATGCTAGATGGAAAGGGGTCAGGCATATACCAAACAATCCACAGGAAACATGAAATTCAAACAGAAAATACACCTTTTTTTTTCCTCTGCTTGAGTTGAAGAACCAAACAAAAGATGAAGTCAGTCTCAATCACAGACCAGAGTAGTTCTGCTCTTTTCTATAACGGCAAATGGTATATACCAGCTTTTACTAACACTTCCATTTAAATAGCAATAATTCTGCTTTCTCTCCTAAACCATGACCAAAACACCTCCCACAAAACCACAAAACCCAAACCCCATCAACTTACTTTCTTTATAAACCGGGTTTACAGCTTTTGTGTAACACATTGCCCTTTCAAAGCTATTGTAACCGGAAAGCGAGGCCAACAGATCACATGAGCTGCTCTTGAAATGTGGTGGGGGCTGAGAGG
>WEIS01015299.1:0-14255 GCA_013389965.1 Todus mexicanus | reverse complement strand
TGTACTAATTAATGCTAGTTGAAAAGAGACAATTACGTTCTCATTTGTCCCACTGTTTTTTCTCCCCCTAATAGATCTATATCTCAGGGTGAATTTAAGCTCTTGACCTAGAGTTTCTGGATCTAACATTTAAATATTCACAGTAACACTATCTGACATTGGTTCCACGGATATCTTGTTTGTGGTTTGTGTGTACTGAGTGAATGGGAGGTTGACCAAGAAGTCATCTTCCTCTCAACCTCCATATATATATATATAATATTTATTTTAAGAGGTGGATTCTCATGATTATATTTCCTAGACTGGAAAGATTTGCATTTTAAGTAAAAGCTGATTCTGATTTTTTCATCTGCTCGTGGGTACATTATTTGTGCAGCGTTGTCTGACACAGTCAAGAAGTAAACTGAGAAGAGCCAGAGATAGCTTTTATGCTAAAAGCTGAGGTCCAGGAAAGAAGCCTGTGTGTTCGACCAAAACAAATGTGGTTGTTATGGGTCATAAACCATAATTTTTAAATTTTTTTTTGAAGATGGAAAGCTTGCTGTATTACGTGCAGCAGATACCTAAAGTGCAGGTACTGCTGCTCATAATCAGAAGTCTCTTCAGTTCTGTAGCTGCTGAAATGGAGACACTGTGTGGTGTTCTCTGTATAGAGAAGTGGTTCTTGGGACAACCCTCATGGCAGTTGTCCTGTTGATTTCCTGAGCAGTCTGCATGTGCTTGCTTGGAAAAAAGAGCACAGATGTTTTATAAGGGCATGACAGACATGATATGTGACTGAATTAGCTCTGTATTCCTTTACCACAGAGAGGATGTTCTCTTACCACAAGCTCAGTGTTCATCAGCCTGGGAAGCCTTTGGTTTACTGAAATATACCAGGCAGCTTCTCAAGTGTGAAATTATTTATATGATGATCCCTTCCATCTGAGTAACTAACTGATATCCGAAGCCTTGCTGGAGTGTTCCCATTAAAAAGAAGATAGAAGATGCATATTGGACGTTTCTGTGGTGGCACCCATTTTATTTACAAAGCTTGGACATAATATTTCTGTTACAGGTCAGTGAACATGCTGCAGATAGTTGCTTAAGGCTAAAACCAACTTTTGGGGGAAGTGTTGTGCTCCACAAAGCTTGGACTCTGTTTCTTCTCCCAGCCATGACTGACACGATGTCTCTTCTGTCTCCCTTCTTCTCCATCAAGCCTTTAGCTCCTGTGTTTGCAGTCAGTCAGCATCAGGAAGGCCATGCATTAGGTTCTTTCTGACCATCTTCTTGGGTGGTAGCTTACGGGAAGGCAAGCTATTAGTTATGATTCTTTATGAGATTCATAGTTCTGAAACTGACTTTCTGTAGATTGCACCTCTTTGAGGTAGAAGGTGCCATCATAATAGAAGTAACAGTGACTTGAGTTACAAAGACTTTGTTGTCAACTCATCTGTAAAACTTAAGGTATAATGTTTCTATTTCTGGTTACTGACATACATACAGAGAATGTATTTCTTTTAAATTGCCGTAAGGTTTCATTTTTGCTTTTTCAGCCATCTTTTCCATGTAGGGATATCACAGTTGGTAATTTGAGAGCAGCTGGTTTTAAGTTTTGAGGATTGCCCCTAATTAGAGCTTCACACTTATAATTTCCCCCTCATAGCATTTCTGTTGTATCCTTTACAAGCCTATCACTTGACAATGTGTGTTTCTAACATATATGTGTGTATACATGTATTTACAATGGTTAAATGTCTATAGATGTATTTTAAAAATTATGTGGTAAGTGTGTGTCAGCCCTGATAGACCCAGAATTTGGAAATCTGTAGTAAAACCATCATTGACATAACAATGCCCCCATTACGTAGCTGGATGTTTTTGTGGTTTCTTTTACACCTATGTGAAGTACCTGGTGGCCTGTGTGTGTACATGGATTGACTCTCTTTCAGATAATCTTTCTCATGCTGTGTACCCTCCTTGGGTCTATTCATAATCACAAGTGAGGATCATCTTCCTGGCCTGTTAAATCTTCTCTTTATATACTTCTGGTGGTTTCTTCTCTCTCACATCAAGCCGAAGCTCTCTCCCTTTGTTTTCAAGGGCTTTGCTTAGTTAAGCCAAGTATTACGTGCTGTATTTAGCAGCTTACTGAGATTTTTGTTCTTGCCACTGGTCCACCACTGTCTGAATTGCCTGTTCCATCCCTTGAAATTCCCATAATATGTATTTTTCTGTCCCATATGAAAGTAAAAAACTTGAAAAACTTGAAAAATCTGCTCTTACAACACTCGGTTGTCTTCTTAACTTCTACTAGGATGCTTGTGTATGGTTTCCATCTGGAACTAATTTCAAACCTAAACAAGAAGTTTTTTCAGTAGTTAATTTTGAATAGTTTTCTATAACTCATATATGGCTAATTTTTGAGTAATGGAAATATAGCGCTTTTTAAATATATTTTTTGTCCTGCTAATCCACTAATGGAGTCTGCTTCATGTATACTGTTGTTGTGTTCAAACATCCTGGCACAGAGCATGAAAATAGTATTTCTTGTTCCAATAATTAGGCCTGACTATTTAATTTAAACTATTTAATATACATTTATTCAGTGAAATTGCAGATGCTTGATGTGAAAGTTTTGAGACATCTGCCTTTAGGCTGTACATACCAGGCAAGGGCAGATTACCTGGAAATTTACTTCCGGCTTGATAAAACATCCCTGATTTGTTTATGGGTGAGTCTTCAGCATTTGATGGTGGTCGGTGTTAGACTGCTTGGACTTTAACGTGTTTCCACTTATTCAGCAACAGAAAATTCAAAGTGCTACTGTCAAGAGTTGAGTATAAAATACTGGAAAAGGACTTAATGAACAAGTGAAATTACACATACCAGTTTGAATGTGCAGTGAATTAAAAAAAAAAAAAAAAGCAGTGAATTAGTGAAGAGAAATTCTACTCTCTAATCCAGACTGTGAAGATGTGAAGTGTGGGGAGGCCCAGAAGGAGGACGTGGATCCTGGTGTTTGCTACAATGGCTCCTGCCTGAGCCCCTTCACACTCAATAACATTGGGTGGGCAGTGAGTAGTCAATTGGGCAGTGCTGGATGGCCTGTGGGCTGACCGGAAGCTCTGTGAACAACTAATAGTTAAACTGGTCTGTTGTGATATTTTATTTTATTTTTGTCAAATTGTATTATCTATAATCTAGTGGAATTTTACCCCCAAGTTTTCTGTGTGTGATATTTTTTGTTACTGAAGTTTTGAGACGATTTCAAAACTGTAGGTTAAAATTAAAACTTACTTATTTCAGTTTGGCAATGTCAAATGCACTGAGTAGAGCAACAGTGAACTGGAACTCCTGAATTGGATTTACTCTGTGATCACCACATAGATTTGAGCAAGTTGAATAAATTTCTTTTGGCTCATTTATCCCATTTAGCTTGAATTCATACTTCATGGACACATGGGTTAGTACTTTGAGACTTCATTAATGAGTGGTTACATAAAGGTTTATTTTCACTAGTTAGAGACAGCAGAGGTGAATAGTATGTTAGATAGTGACTTACATGCACTTTTGGTTTCTCGGAGTGTTTTGCATGATCTAATAGCAAATTTCTGTATACTTAAAGTCATTGCTTTCTCTGATGTTACTACATTTTGGAAGAACATTACACAACCCTGCAAAATAATTCTATTTGTAATAGAAGCATTTAAAATGGATTTGTCTGAATCTATTCTTGACATGAATTAAATCTGATAGGAAGTCATATTTGCTCATTTTCCAGTCTGTCTTAGCTCATATTCTGTAAGGAGGAATGTTTGGAGGCTTTGGGATTCACATACTATTATAAGCACTTGGAGGAATCTCTCTGCAAGCACTTCAACTGTGAACGGAACCACAACTGCTAAATAAATGTATTCTTTTTTTAGTACAGCACTGTGAAAGGAAAAAGTGGACTCTTAGAGAGCTATAAATTCCCCAAATAAATTGAATTTTGTTTGTATTTAAAATAACAGCTGAACATATGGGATAGCAACCTGTTCTTCTCTGTACAATACAGAAGTTCTGACTTAAAAAACCCCATTCCTTTTCCTATATTAGTGTTTTGTTTCAAAACTGCTATAATTCTATGTGCAAGTCTGGATATGGATTTGATGTGATGCTACATTCTTCCTCTTATGGGAAAAAATAGAGATAAAACTGGAATATAAGAATAATTTGAATGAAAATGGAAATATAGCCTAATATGAAGCCAGCTAAAAAAACACTGTCAAAACAAACCCTCTTGCTTTAGCCTTGCTATAGGCAGAATTAAACAGCACAGGTCTCTGGCTTTAACGTGGGCCAATATATAGACTTCCAGATCAAAATGCTTACCAAATATTATTCAATATACTGAGTATTAAATAACGTGTTAGGCACGTGCAAGTAGACTAGATGACGACCACCGTGCAAGTAGCATCGTAGTAACAACGTAAGAGGGTTGTCCCCTTAAAAAAAAGAGCGAAGAACCGCCCGTTGTGATCACCTCCCTCCCGTAACACCTTGTCAGTGACTCATTCCGTCGACTGAATCACTGAGCAGGTGTATTAGTTGCTGTTGTGAGACTTTAAACCACTTACAACTTTGAGTTTGCTATCCTTGCACACAATATATGCTTATTAGCAAAGATTTCGCGTGCTCTTGCCGTTTTCTCCTGCAGCTGTTTTGTTATCATAAGGTGACAACTGTAGTTGGTGCTCAGAATGCCTCACGGCTAGGGCCATGCTTTGCTTAATAAGAAAGTGTCATCGCACTGCAGTCTTTTGGCATAGTGTTGGGGATTGCGTAATGTTTTATCTTTAAATTGAATAACCCACTGTAGACTTGCATGTATTACATTTACATAAATAGCTTTGTGGTCCCACCACTGTAGGACCTCTGTTCCTTCGCAGCAGTTAGTAATTCTGCAAGGAGCACTTTCATTTGTCTTTGTTTTGAGATGGCAGGTTATCTATCAAGAATAAAAGCTCACATACCTTGTGGATGCGTTAATTGCCAATAGGATTAATTGTTTCATCCAGCTATGCATTTTCACAAAACCTTGAGGAACTTTTATTGCCAGCACTGCTCTCTCTACGGCCCATTTCTGCTACAGTTGAATATGGGGAAGAGACTGGAAACTCATAAAGGCTTTTGGAGATGTTCAGATGTGCAGGATTTCTCACCCATACACCCTTGTGTGGGCATATACATGCAACATGATAAAATAACTTTATCTTTTTAGGCAATTGAATGAAAAAATAGTGACAGCTATGCCAACATGTCCTTTGGTTTTCTGTTACTCTCTGGATATTTTGCATCCTGTGTTCTATTTCATAGATTGGAACAATTGTGTATTTATAGAAAATGTGGTGTGAGTCCTAGTTAAAGCTTATTGTGGCCAAACGGGTGTAATCATGACACAACTGGGGAATGCAGTTTATGAACATAGTGGGGAATATGAGACATAGACTTCCATTAATTTGTCTGAGTACTTTTTAAAATTATGTCTGGGGGACTGAAAATTTACTTTAGTGTTGAACAAATGGGCCAAGAGAAGCTGTGATCAGTGTCAGGAGGCATTTTGCAAAGAAACTGGATGGATGAAAGGCTGAATAGCTGCTGCCACATAATTCTGGGCTCTGCAGTTCATCATTATCCAATCATAAAGATTAAAGCAATTTGGAGCTTAGAAGCTTCAAACCAAGAGCTGCCCAACAAAATGTTCGAAGGCACAGGGGAGCCCTAAAACCTCATTTGGCTGCAAAGGGATAAACTTCCAGAAGCCCTATTTACGTTTAAGTATTTATTAGCATTTTAACTTTTTTTTATTTTCCTCTGACATATGTCTCTCCCCTATGCCAGATTTCCAGTCTTTGGAAGAATAGTAAACATTTCTCTCTCACAGAAAGAAGAGCCACTTTGTACTCTTTCATTCATGTGGCAGTGATAGAGGATTATGTAGTGAAATTTTTTTTGTGTACTGATTGGAAATCCAAATGTTTCCACTTTATAGTTTTACTGCGTGGGTTGTTTTTTTGCGTGTACTATCTAACATACCACGAGGAACTTTACACAAGTCATGAAGATTATTTATTGCTCCTGCATTTTCGGGGAGAAGTTGTTCGTAGAGTATCCAGATCCTCCAATATTCATGCAGTGCTCTCAAAAATTAAATGTAACATTCAGACTTGCATTTTTAAACTGTGTTAAACAAATTACCTCTAGAACTGGGGAAAAAAGGTCTCACTGCTAGAAAAAATGGCACAATCTGTCTTTGTGCTTTCTGCTCAAATGAAAGATGTAAAATGCTCTTGTCTAGCTGAGTGTATTTTCTGTAAATAGATTGAAATCTTACAATGATGAATTCGAGTAAAATTGTGCTACTGGCAAAATATTAGTGCATGCATGTTACGGATCCCTGCAAAACTGAGAGCTTTATGCTGAATTGGGCTTGGGAGTACTGAGAAACATTTATTCACAGGAAATTTTGGAAATGTAAAACTGTGTATCAGTATAGCAGTAGCTTCAGAGGCTTTTCACAAACCCTTCAAAGAAAGGCAATACCGGAATGTATCCNTCACGTGCAGTACTAGAACACACTGGTGGATTTGCAATCCTTTCATGTCCTTGTAGATGAGTAACCTGTTTTGTTGAATATATTGTTTCTCTTTCTTACATTTTTCATCTTCTACCTACTCGGCGTACTTTATACTCAACCAGCAAAGATCAGAATTTTATTTTATCTGGTGGCATCAACCAAGTGGGTGAGAACTGTTATTCTATGTTAATGCAACTTTCATTTACCAGAGGCTGGGTAACAAGTCAGACAAGTTTATATCACAAATGAAAATAGTGAGGTGTGTCTAATAAATTTGTTAGCTCAATAGAAAAAGAGTTCACTGGGTCTGAAGCCAAGAGCATTGCTACAGGTAATGTATAATGCACTGTGATATGATTTCCAGTGGTAGATTTATGAATAAGAGGATAGAACATATTAACAATTATGCCAATGGCTAGGACTAAATTGAATTATGGCTGCATTAACTATAGTAACAGTTTTGCCCTTTTCCATTTTCTTGCAATTATTAGGAAATTATTTTCTCTGAAAAGAAAACAAAGCAGTTTATTATTACAAAGCAAGCATATTGTTTCATCTTTGACTATAGTGAGCGTTTGTTGATACGGTAATTATCTTCGTGGAAAATACAGATTTATTCAGTGAAATCTAACCTAGGGTGGAAACCAACTGGAATGCAAATGTGAAGCTGAGCAATGATGACATTGGTCATTTTCATAAAAATCCATGCTAAATCAGATTAAGGTTCATCAAAGCACTTCTGTTTGTTGTGTTTTCATGTCCTCCATGATGAGAATTGCATCCAAGACCAAAGTATAGTAGAACCGTGAAACAGACCAAGCTGGGAGGGACCTCCTACCATTCAAGGAGCCATCATCTGTTTTATCCCAGCTGTCAGTTTCCATGTAGGTACTGGTAAAACATATTAGTGATAGATCTCATGACCGATGAGGTTGATTAAGCTTCTTTAATAGAGGAATGAAGCCTTAGCTGTGAAAATGTCGCCTAAAGCACTGGAACAAGAAGTATGGATGAGTTGGGTTTGCTTCCCATAGTGGAACTGGCACTTGCACTATTAGTGCTAAACTCTGCAAGAGTTCTTGCACCTGACCATTGCTTTCTGAACTGGAATTTTATGGGCATATGCAATTATTACAGAATAGTTTCAGATGTCCTGGAGTACTTACATTATAACTGACTATATTTATTAAAGAAAATAAAAGACTACTTTTTATTTCTAGTAATGCTGAAAGTATCATCGTTTTGACTCTTGCCATTTTCCTCTTGTGATAATTTTTTCAACACTATCTAGTTGATCTCTATTTACTTGTTACATACACATTATTTATATACAATTCAAAGACTTTCTTAACCTCCTTACTACTCTTAAATTGTGTTGACAGCATGCAAAATAATGTTTTTCTTGCCTCCCCCCCATCTTCCTGCCCATTGGTATCATTATTTTTTCTCCTCAATTTTCTTTGGTGTTACTGGTTTTACTTACCTCTTTTACTTCCTTTATCCAGTTCTTGCAACTTAACGTTGTTTCTCTCTCTTCATCCCTTTTTTTTTTTTCTTTCTTGGATGTTTGCAGTCGTGGAAATGGTCATGGTTGATAAAATATTCCTTGGTACGCCATGAAATAGCAGTATTTCAGATGGCATTTCTGCGTATGTAACTGTGAAATAATGAACAACCAAGCCCATTAAAGAGCTTCATCTCATTGAAGAATGTTGAACAACTGTTTTCACCCTGACCCCAGTATAAAATAGAACCAGTCAGCCAGTAAAAAATTATGTTTCACAGCTACTCGGGGTATGGGTAAAAGAAAAAATGAGAGTGAGCAGTAATAGCTCGTGTCATGAGCTTCCACCCTTGACGGAGTCCCTTGATCATAGTTCCTGTTTCTGTTCCTGTGTTGTGAATCTCTGGTGNCTGAGAGCTTTATGCTGAATTGGGCTTGGGAGTACTGAGAAACATTTATTCACAGGAAATTTTGGAAATGTAAAACTGTGTATCAGTATAGCAGTAGCTTCAGAGGCTTTTCACAAACCCTTCAAAGAAAGGCAATACCGGAATGTATCCTATAGGTCAGGGTAAAGAACAAAAAGAAATCTGAAAGATACATAATTTACCTTGCCTGTTTGAATGCTGTATAAGGAGTGTACACAAATCTGTAGCAGGGAATGTGAAAGGTGGGGAATGTGGTCACCTGCAATCTTTCCATACATTCTAAGACTGCTAATCTTAAAGGTTAATTCTGAACAAATAACAGGATCAGTATGCAGAAAATCTTGTAAGCACATCAATGTAATTAAAAAAAAAAAGTTTTTTGAGAAAGAAGAGGGTTTTTTTTCTTTTTTTTTGGGGGNNNTGAGCGTTTGTTGATACGGTAATTATCTTCGTGGAAAATACAGATTTATTCAGTGAAATCTAACCTAGGGTGGAAACCAACTGGAATGCAAATGTGAAGCTGAGCAATGATGACATTGGTCATTTTCATAAAAATCCATGCTAAATCAGATTAAGGTTCATCAAAGCACTTCTGTTTGTTGTGTTTTCATGTCCTCCATGATGAGAATTGCATCCAAGACCAAAGTATAGTAGAACCGTGAAACAGACCAAGCTGGGAGGGACCTCCTACCATTCAAGGAGCCATCATCTGTTTTATCCCAGCTGTCAGTTTCCATGTAGGTACTGGTAAAACATATTAGTGATAGATCTCATGACCGATGAGGTTGATTAAGCTTCTTTAATAGAGGAATGAAGCCTTAGCTGTGAAAATGTCGCCTAAAGCACTGGAACAAGAAGTATGGATGAGTTGGGTTTGCTTCCCATAGTGGAACTGGCACTTGCACTATTAGTGCTAAACTCTGCAAGAGTTCTTGCACCTGACCATTGCTTTCTGAACTGGAATTTTATGGGCATATGCAATTATTACAGAATAGTTTCAGATGTCCTGGAGTACTTACATTATAACTGACTATATTTATTAAAGAAAATAAAAGACTACTTTTTATTTCTAGTAATGCTGAAAGTATCATCGTTTTGACTCTTGCCATTTTCCTCTTGTGATAATTTTTTCAACACTATCTAGTTGATCTCTATTTACTTGTTACATACACATTATTTATATACAATTCAAAGACTTTCTTAACCTCCTTACTACTCTTAAATTGTGTTGACAGCATGCAAAATAATGTTTTTCTTGCCTCCCCCCCATCTTCCTGCCCATTGGTATCATTATTTTTTCTCCTCAATTTTCTTTGGTGTTACTGGTTTTACTTACCTCTTTTACTTCCTTTATCCAGTTCTTGCAACTTAACGTTGTTTCTCTCTCTTCATCCCTTTTTTTTTTTTCTTTCTTGGATGTTTGCAGTCGTGGAAATGGTCATGGTTGATAAAATATTCCTTGGTACGCCATGAAATAGCAGTATTTCAGATGGCATTTCTGCGTATGTAACTGTGAAATAATGAACAACCAAGCCCATTAAAGAGCTTCATCTCATTGAAGAATGTTGAACAACTGTTTTCACCCTGACCCCAGTATAAAATAGAACCAGTCAGCCAGTAAAAAATTATGTTTCACAGCTACTCGGGGTATGGGTAAAAGAAAAAATGAGAGTGAGCAGTAATAGCTCGTGTCATGAGCTTCCACCCTTGACGGAGTCCCTTGATCATAGTTCCTGTTTCTGTTCCTGTGTTGTGAATCTCTGGTGCTCCTTTAGAAGCTGTCTAGGATGCTTCTGGCATGCTGAGAAAATACTGCCATCCAGAAATTCTTTTATTGCCTACAGTCTTGGTATGCTCTTCTCCACTACTTTTGTCACTTCATGACTTAATGAACAGTGAGACTGGAAGGGATGGACCTTAATACACCTTGGACCACACTGTGGAAGAAAGCTTCTTTGCCACAGCTAGGTTAGATGGTCTTCTGCAGATCTTCTATTCTGATAAACACTAAATCTCTGCTTAGAAGGTGCTTATGAGCTTCAAAAATGGATTTTTTTTATTTTTAGTTTACATTCCCTTGCAGTATGTCCCCAAGAAGGGCTTCAACCCTATTTATTCAGTTCCCTTAATTACAGTAGTATGGGTTTATTGATTTAATGTTGTTGACATATGTAGTTGTGAAGGGCCAGAGCAAGTATATACTGTTGTAAGGGAAGTGAGACGCAAAGCTGGTACTACTAGAAAGGCAGTGTTTTAGGTAGGAGCTGGTGTGTGGAGGAGGTGGTGGTGGTGGCTGTGTTACTCCGAGTTTGCAGGTGCCAGGAGCTGTGATACCAGGAGAGCAGCATGTGCTGCCACTGGCCTTCTTCCCTTCTGGCCACAGTAGGAGGGAAACCATCTGGTGGGACCTGTGTTGGAGCCACTGCAGGTGCCAGGGCTGTTTGTGCCTGCAGTGACTCCACCAGCGGTGCCATCTTCCGCACCCAGCCAGCTCCAAGGCAGCATGAAAAGCATTGGGGCACATAGCTGGTCCCAACTAAGCTGCTGTCTGCCTGGCTTCCTTCCTCACCAGTGGCTGCATGTAACGACTGACTCCTGCATACATTTGTATGTACCATTCCTTACTTAAGTGATCACACTGGAGTATAAATCAGTGGTGGTTGTGTGGCCTCTTTGTACAGTAAGCTAACACTATCCATAACTCAAAATTAACAGTTCTGTTCTTGTGCTTTTATCTTATTCTCTGGATTTCCTGGTTAGACCGTGAGTGGTCCTTTCAAAACCTCTTGCCAACCGAACTAGAACAAAGATGATAAATTGTCTAACGTCTTTTTGTGTACTGTATGACATTCTGTTCTTCTGAATAATTTATTAGCAGAGGAATTGCAATGAAAGCGTGACTCTAGCTTCTTCAAAATGTTCTTCCTGACAATTTATGATCTTTCACAAAATACTTATCTTGTGTCCAAGAACAAAAATAAACTGAGACAGATTTGATATTGCATCAGTGTGTTCATGCCACTTCTACATGTTTCTCAGTAAAAAGAGATTTGAATCCTAGCTAATGGAAGTTGAATCAGCTCAGATGAAGTGTCAGGATGCCTTCAGTTCTGAAGACAACATGAAAGAGCTGGAGTGCTGAGTAGGTGAGGGAGGTTACCACTGAAGTTGTCTGGAAACTCAGTATGTTACAAAGATTATGCAGTGTAACCTGTCCCATGTTTGTCCCTGATACTTCAATGCCTCAGTCAGAATTCCCTAGAGCCCATTTTAAATGGATTGTGGGACTTTATCAGTTGCTTTCAAGATTTTCACAGTTACTTTGGTTTCTACACAGCAATTTAAAAAGAGTAAGTTGTGATTTCTTTGGAAGGTATTTTGGGATAGTCGCTTTATTTCTATGTTGCAAATAGATACTCAAATTCTGCTGGTGGACAAAGAGGCAAGTTAATCTGCTAACCACCTTTACATTACCATGTCTTTATGTATAATACATGCCAATAACAGTTGCCATGTTAGGGTTTGTTTGTTTTTAAACCAGACTCTTAAAATAAATTTTCAGTCTAGTTTGAAATAATAGCATAGTGAGTTTCTAGCTTGGCGTTCCCTGGTTTTAGCATTAAAGGTAAAAAATGGAAACCAACTTTGCCTGTAATTCACACCCACTGAAATTCGTCTTTTCATGTTGCATTCATTAAGCTGATGTGAAGTTCTCCGCTGCGTTAGCAGTAACTGCTGAGGCATATGCTGAATGACTCTTAAGCTGCTTTGTGTCTACATAAGACTATCTGTGGAGGAATTAACATTAGTATTAAGACAGGTTTTAAAGTAGCACAACCTTGGTGTCAGGTTGGTCATTATTCTCAGTTGTTTTGCTTTTTGGGGTACTAGTTTATGCCTTATCTAATTGAAGAGCATCATTTGTTACTTTTCAGAGTGCCGTCATGCTGTACTGATGATCAGGACAGTTCACCTCAGCTAGTCAACGTATGTTAAAATAGATTCCCTTCCCAGTATTAGCTAGTGAGTGAATGCATAAGTTAAATGAGGTAACACCTCAAAGCTTTATCCTGGAAAATCCTCTGAAATTCCAACATTGTATGGAATTATAACCTTGCCTGGATATAGCGTAAGATTATAGATATCCGATTGTCACTGATGAGCTCAGCAGCGAGTTGTTGAATCAGGACACAAAGCTATGTTAGTTAAGAGGGCGGCCTTGGCAGTACCGTCACTGTTCTACTCACAGATACGGAGCAAATGCAGTGTGATAATTTGACCCAGTTAGTTTTCACTGCTACACCTTTCCAGATCTCCCTAGCATGTTTAGGCTTTCTTTCCTTTCTTCTCCTCCTTTTCTCCTGCTGCTGAGCTCTTGCTCCTCTCACACAGTGCAGAAGAGGTTGGATTTTTGAATGCACTGCTCAGCCAGAGAAAATGTGCCCAGGATCTGTTCAAGGAGTGTTGCTGCTTGTCCTTTGTGCCAGAGGGTTTTGTGATATGTTGGTTTGTCTAGTGTAGAAGATAAGTTAAAGCACGTTTAAAAAAGGGAGCCTTTTAAAAAGTGGAATCTATGTTAGCTTTAACAATGACCCAGCAGAACATAGGGGAACATTTGCAGCTTCTGGAAACTCAGGTAACTTCAGGAATGAAATGTTGAAATTATTTTTCTTGCACATAAGTTTTGGCACATCAAGAGATTTGTTTCTCAACAAACCCCCTGTACCTTGACACATTTGTGTGCCTTTTGTAGTTATATTTTTCCTCCATTTAAATTTAAACCTGTATCTTGGCAACCAAAGCCCATTTTTTATCAAAACTTGTTTTACCGTCATTCTTTCAAAAGTTTTACCCAACTGTAGCCACCTGTAGTTATCCTGTGCATACCTTGGTACGGGTTGGCCCTCCCTCTCCCTGCAGAGAAACCACCTTTTGAGTTTTGTGTTTCAGATAAACCTCATTCTTCCATGAGCAGTCTCTCCGTGGTTGCTCGCTGAAGCTGATCCCCACACCTGTTCTGCTTAGAAGATTTTTCCTCGGACATTCAGTGATGTTGCAAAGAAGGAAACGCTGAGAGTAATACTGAAGAAGGTGCAACAACTGTCAATGAAGTGCCCCTCAAGAAATCCCACCAATGTTAACAAAAAAAAAGCTCTTTACAAGTCTCCACTCTTCTGAGCAATTAATATTGGCAGAAGATATATCCTAAGGAGAAAAAAAAAAGTAAAAGAAATGCAACCCCCTAAAATCTTTTAGAGGTTCATAATCTTCCTCTATCCTGTTCCAGATGGCTTAATTTGACTATCTCCATACCCCAGGATTTTCCTTCTGCGATAATAGGCTTATTAGTCTAGTTTGCAGGTAGGATTGTTGAAATTGCTCATTCTGTTTCTGTTCATAGCCAAGAATAAGTTCCCAGGTCTTTTTTATTCAGATATCCATGTTTGTACAGCACGGTTCAGCACAGCTTGTGGTGTGAAACAAACCTCAGTTTATCTTAAGCTAAGAAACCCATGGAGCAAAGCTGAGTGTTTCTGGCATCCGTGGGATTTGCGAGACAACATTCCAATAACCATGAGGGACAGATTTTCTGTGCACGTAAATCATATGTGTTCAACAAGAAAATAATTATTACATTTCCATTTCCAAGTTTCTCCTAATAATTTTATAGCATATCGGTAGTACCCACAGTGTTGTGATTTTTTTAATTTTTTTTAAT
>WEIS01015282.1:847-15147 GCA_013389965.1 Todus mexicanus | reverse complement strand
TTTTTTTTTTTTTTTTTGGGTAGACTGTGGTGCAGATCACTTGCTCCACTCTTTCTGTTCCAAGGATTCAGAGTGTTATAAATGATCAGCTTCAGCCCAAAGGAAATATTTTGGAACGCTTGGATGTAGACATATATCAGTTAGCAAGATCATTCTTTTTTTTTTCTTCCAGTGCTAGTGTTCTAATTTTATTCTGCATTGGTGCAAAGTTCGTCTCTTTATCCACTTTTATTTTTTTTTTCCCCTCTCCTTCTAATCTGCTTTAGGTTCACCATGAAAAACAATCCCACAAAAGAAAAAAGAACCAAAGGGATCAAGGGAAGCAGAAAAAGTTCAAGGCAGACGGCATGGCTGCTGCTAAAGATAATGTTGTGAATATTGAACCACTCACAATTGAGGTTTGTGGATAAATGTCTGATTTTGTGTGCTCCTCTTTCCTGGGCTATGTAAAAATGACACATTCTTCCTCACTGAACCTGTAAAATATATCAGTGATTTGGGACAAACTTATGTTTACTACCATGTTATCACCGACTTGCCCAGATACTCACCGTTTGCTATTCTTGCCGCTTTCCCAGGCACTCTGTGAGGGGATGTTGCTCCTTGGTTGTATAAAAGAGGTCAGTGACTATGAGCTTGTCATCAGCTTACCCAACGGACTCTCAGGGTATGTGCCAGTCACACAGATCAGCGAAGCCTACAGCAAAATGCTGAGCAAAGAGGTGGCAGAAGGAGAGCTCCTGGAGGTAAGGCCTTGGGCTGGCGCTGTGATTGTGCCTGTGAGATAGGGGATGTTAATAATACTTCAGAACCCAGGCAATGATGGGAAGAAGTTAGGGAAGTGGCTGGAAAATGATGTGAGGATACAAGTGTTTCTCAGGGGCAGGGGGAGTAGCACCATCCTTGCAATATAATGTATGTTGACACATGGAGGGTGCTGCAGCGTGGTGCTGATGCAGACTGACCTTGTTTTGGAACTCGCTTTTCCGTGCAAGCTTTGCAATTTCTTGATAATACTGATTGCTGGAAAGAGAGAGGATGGAGTCATCTGTAACCCTGTCTCTCTGGGCTAACACTTCCTAAGTTTCCCAGGGTGTTGTGGGATATGAGATCTGCCAGGTACGCTGGCTTTTTGGTGGTGGTGGTGTTCCTCTGCTGAAGAGGGAGGTGAGGTTAGGGTCACAGTTGGCTCTGTAGATGTTTCCTCAGCTGCAACCTCCTAACTCCAGCCCACATAGTATTTCTTTTTAAGCAAAGCCTTGCCAACATCATATCACTACCTCTGGATTGAGATCCTGGTGTTTGTGGCATTTCCTACCTTTTATTATAGTGTTGACAGGGAAACAGGACTTGCCATTGGGATTTTGATTTCAAAGGCTGCTTCAGTAACAAATTCCATCCTTCTTACATTATTTAATATTGTAAAGTTTACATGTTTCTCTCTTGTTGATCATGCTGGGCAGGACTTGAATTCGCTCCCGGACATGTATTCTCCAGGGACACTGGTCAGGTGCATTGTGACCAGTGCTGAGAAAAGTGCTGATGGACGTCGGAGTATCAAGTTATCGATTGACCCCAAGAAGGTCAATAAGGGTCTGAATGCTTCAGCGCTAGCATCTGGCATGGTATGTGTCCTGGGTCTGTCACAGCCTCTCTAGGCTTTGAAGGTGCCTCTTGCACGGTGTGTGAGGGAACATTTCAGTTTGTCTTTGTGTGGAATCAGAGGAGAATGTCGAGTTGCTCCTACTGTGGAAACCTGGGAGGAGAAGGCTGTATTGGGTCTTGGCTCCAGGTTGTCACTCAGGAAATCCATTCACCCGGTTCTGTTTTGATATGGACAAGTTATTTAACGATCTATTTCTGGGTAGGTTTCTTTGTTACTTATGCAGAGAATAATATTTAACATGCCTTGCAGAAGTGCTTAGTCATTTAGGTTTTTTTGTTTCCAGCCGCATGGTTATAGATATGTGCCTGCAATTAGAGCACCTGCGACTTTTGAGCATCCTAACTTTTTTCCCCTACTGGTTTTAGAACTCCATACATGTGTAGTTGGATAAGGACAGAAGTAAGACCATGCTGGCAGATGAGCTGTGTAATAAGAAAGAACGTAGTGTTTTTTCTGTTGCTCTGGAAACCTCAGTTCTCTGTCCTTATGAAACAAATGAGTACTTGGGTCGGCATTTCTTACCAGATGTGCATTCTTTGAAGACCGAGCTGTTTTGTCACATTACTGAATTGCAGTGCTTCTCTCCCAACAGCTGCTCTCTGGCTTTGTGTCTAGTGTGGAAGACCATGGCTACCTCATTGATATTGGAGTCAATGGGACTCATGCTTTCCTGCCTCGTCAGAAGGCCCAAAATTACATCAAAGCAGTCAAGAGAGGTAAGAAGTAGTACTCCTGGTGTAGCTGCTGGGGTCAAACTGGAGGTGGAGAATGACAGGGATTAAAGGTTGTTTAATCTGTGGTGTTCGTGCTTCTCAGTGAGATTGGGTCAAGGTGGAGTCTGTAAGTTGCTGCAAAGAGCAGTTTTGTGGCTGGTCTGCAGCAAACCGTTGGGCTTCAGCCTGTTTCCTGACAGACTGTGCTACTGTGTCAAGCCCCGCATCCCTGCTGATGGTAGACATCACTGAGATTGAGAGGAGCTCTATCTTAAAACAGAGGGAACTGTGAAGAAGCTTTGGCAAGAGCAGAAGGGAATCCCTGAGTGTTCCTGGTGGAGGTTTTATGCTGTGACTTGTCTTTGTAGGGCCTGATTTGAAAATAGGCCAGAATTTGAACTGTGTCATTGTGGAAGTGAAGAATGAAGGAAGAGTGGTCCGTTTGTCTGTTGATCGGTCAGAAGTTGCTTCATCCATTGCAACAGAGCAACAGAACTGGACGCTCTCTAATTTATTGCCAGGGCTGGTGGTGAAAGCTCGAGTGCAGAAGGTAAGTTCTGGTGTGGGTTTGTTTTGTTGGGTTGTTTTTTTATGAGCCTTGCTGAAGGCAGGGAGGCATGTGAAGTAGAGATGGAGGTTTATGCCCTGGAAAATTTTATGTTTGGGCTAAATTACTTTACAATAGCAAACACTATTACCTGTTAGACAGCCCCTCCACTTTATTCACCTAAGGTCTGATCTCTGTCCTGGCTCTCATGCCATGAGTATAAAGGCTTCAGCCTGAAGTTGGTGATGAAGCTTGAAGCAGAACAGGATCCATATTGTGCCTCTCTGGCCTTCACCTGGGTAAAGTATTCAACAGGTTAGCAGGAGTCTTCAGAGTACACACAGTATTATCAAAAAACTGAAAGAATGTTTTTGTAAAGCAGTATAGAAAGGGGAATTGTAAGTAGTTTTCCTGTCTCGTGATGTGCTTGCTGGTTAGTGCTGGCAGTGCCTTTTTGTGACACGTGTGAATTGCTTTCTATTTGAGATGCGTGAAACGTTTTTTGGCATTTTTCCCTTCTTAGGTGGCCCCATTTGGGATCAAACTGAGCTTTCTGTCTTCCTTCGCTGGCATTGTGGATTTCATGCATGTGGACCCAGAGAAAGCCATGAACTATTCTCCAGATCAAGTGGTAAGGAGGGTGAAGGGTGGCTAGAGTTGTTATGCTGCTTACAACATCTCTCATCTTCTCCAGCATGTCTGTGGAGTAGTCTCTGAAATCTTACTGATAGTAGCTGTCTTTCTCATCTTTTGCTTGAAGAATTATCATGGCTGCTTTAGAGCTGTAAAGAGCAAAGCCATTCCTGGGGTAATGGAAGACTTGTTTGGGAAGCATGAGAGACTTGCAAGTGATAGAAACATGATTTGTGCGGTCATGTTGCCCTTGCTGCATTGGTTCCAGACTTGTTTGTGAAAAACAGACAAAAGCAAAAATCCCTCACCCTGTGAAGCTGTTAGTACTGAAGTGATGTCTTAGTAGTAATATTGGAAAGTGCTTGTATATGGATGAAAAGTTCAGGTACCGAGCGTGATGTCGGAAAACATAAGCAATGTGCCTTTCTCCTCTTTTGTTTACAAACTTGTGTTTAATGAGCATGCTTTCTTCTCCCAGGTGAAAGCTTGCATCCTCTCTGTCCACCCCAACTCCAAGATGGTGCGGCTTACTCTACGGCAGGCCTTCCTCCACCCAGGGGGATCCCCAAACCAGCTCTCCAGTGATCGCATGGGGGCAGTGGTGGAGGAGTCGACAGTGAAAGCTTTCTACAAGCAGTTTGGTGCCATCTTTGAGCTTGATGATGGTGCTCTTGCATTTGCACGGGTAAATACCAGGGCAGTGAGTCATGTCCTCCATAGTGATCTTAGCTCCTAGGGGAAGGAGGCTAGGAGGTGGTTTTATTTTCTACTTTTATGTTCTACCTTTATGCACTTCATGAGACAAACACAAATTAAGACAATGTGGAAGGTGTTTGCTAAATCATACCTCCCCTTGAGTTGGAAGGTAGGAGGGTTGTTATGGAAGAACTGGTGAAACCTGGTGCACAGAGGGACTATATTAGAGGAACGATTTTTTCAGAAGCTACCACTTCAACTTTAGGTCTATATCAGTGCTTCCATTTTCCAAACACTAAACTGTAATTTGTTTCTTTTAGTTGAAACATCTTTCAAAAACAAGAAAATCCTTTAAACCTGGCGCATTTAAGGCAGGATGCAAACATAAATGTCGGATCATTGACTACAGCCTGATGGATGAGATGTGTATTGTATCTCTGAAGTAGTAAGTTTCATAGATTTTTCCAGAAAATTAGTTGAAGGATTGGAAGGGTGTGGTTGAGAGTGAAAATTACTACAGGGACTTGCCCTGTGGGACATGATCTCAGCAGAAGACTGAGGCTGAACAGAAAGTTGAACCTTCATCTTCAAAGTCCTAGCCCATTTTGCTTCTTCTTACTGTTTCCATCTTTATGCAATGCAGATGATGGCTTCCCTTTCATGGAGCCATGACTGATGGCCGTAACTGTAGCTGTCAGCTGGAACGAGAGCCTAGTGAACCTCCCTGGATTGTATGTCCAGAGAGCTGTTTTGGGAGGTGGGTCAGTTAGAGTAAAACACAGAACTGTGGAGTTTTAGAGCGCTGGGAGATGTGTGTCATAATGGATATTTGGGAGAAGACAAAGGGGATTCTCAGTCTGGATTTTCTTCAAGTTGACCGATTGGTCATCTCTTGATGTGTCTCTCTCCTAGTCAGGTTATTGAAGCACGAATTCTGCAATACCAAGATATTCACACAGGAGATGTGGTGCAGGTGAGTTTCTGAAGGACTTATACAGTACTGTGTGACCATTATACTTAGAACAACGATCTAGCTAACGTGCGTTTACCTAATATGTGTGTTCAACTTCTGATTGAGACTAGTAAGATGAAAGTGAGGAAAAAACACATCTCCTTTCAGGACTTAATTAATGGAATGCGATACCTTTTTTCCCCCATTTTGTTCAAATTTTTATTCATGATGTTGCCAAGGCAATCAGATTTTAGCCACAGTCAGTTGTTTATTTGTGGCCGTGAATATATTTTTAGAAAGACTTGAGTGAAAGAAGCTAAAACTTGCCTTGCACTAAAAGTTAAGGTATGGGCCATCACAATCAGCTGGTGAGCAGGAAATTATTCAGTTATGATTCTTATGACTGAGTCATGACTGTCTTGGATATGTCTATGGAAAGAATTCTGATTTGCCAGAGTCACCAGAAGTTTTGCAGAAGTAGCCTGTGCTGAAGGAAAAGAGGTTGTAAAACAACCTTAAAAATTAATGTATAAAACTTAATGGGTCAGATTGGTTGGGTGGTGTGTGGGTTGGACTAGGATTTTATTTTTTGGAGAGTGATTAAGTTTGGTAATGATAGGTGATGCAGTGTCTTTGCTGTTTCCAACCTGTGCGCAGTCTGCTTTTCGTGCTGAATTTACTGATTCTTTTCCCTGTCTTGGGTTTTAGGGCAAAGTGTTTGCTCTGAAGCCTATTGGGATGCAAGTGAAAGTGACTGATGGGATTAAAGGGCTTGTGCCGTCCATGCATCTCGCTGGTGTGATCCTGAAGCAGCCTGAGAAGAAGTACAGCGTAGGAGATGAAGTCAAGTGCCGGGTGAGAGCTGCCAGACACAGTCTTCAGCTGCTTTGCCCTCTTTCGTTCTGGGTATTTAGCAGCTCAATTGGTCAGACAGTGGCTGACCTGCTTTTTGAACCCTCTTGAACTCCATTCTTGTAGGTGCTAGAGTGCAATCCTGCAGGAAAGAGGCTGATCCTTACTCTAAAGAAAAGCCTTGTCCAATCCAAGCTTCCACTCCTCTGCAATTATGAAGATGCAAAACCGGGTCTGATCACACACGGTGTTGTGGTGTGTGCAAGGGAGTTTGGCTGCATTGTTAAGTTCTACAATGATGTCAAAGGTCTTGTACCCAAGAATGAGCTCAACATAGAACCTGTGTCTTGTCCAGATAAAGTCTTCCATGAAGGCCAGGTAATTACTGTACTTATGCTATGTCTTGTGCTTGAATGCAAAAGAGAAATCTGCAATTGAGTTGGCTTCAACATGGATTTTCCCCTGGAGGAACTCATTAGACCAAGAGATGTTTATGTCCTTTCAGTACACCTTAAGTAATTGGGCTCCATTTGAACAGATAAGGCTGTGAAATGGGCTCTTCTCTGAGTATTTCACAGACCTGTCTTTGTTTCTAGACTCTGGTCTGGTGTGCAGGAGGCACCATGAGACTACACTTGATTGAGTTACTGTCTTAGTTTGGGATTCTAGGCTGTAGTTTCTTCTAAGTTAAAACTCTTATCTATAGAATCAGAAGAATGAGAGTTTCTGCCTCTGCATTATTCTGCATTATACTGATTTTCCTGTTTGTTTCAAATCCACCGCATCTTAAACAAGGCACTCTGGGGACCAGGTTGTTCACCAAGTTCTGGTCTCTGTTGTGGGCAAGCTTATAGAGATCTCGGTCCTCTTTGTTATTTTTTTCTGGAACTTTTGTTTGTCTTGGTTGGCTAGGTAAGGAAAGGGGAAATTTTCTAGTCAAGATTTCTGACTGCAGATCCGGAGATCTGAATTTTATTCTCAACTCTGCTAACAGACCTGCTACATATTTTTAGCTAGTCATTTAGTGACTGTGTACTTCCATTTTCTATCTGTGTGATCAGAAGAAGGTTGCTCTCTGGTTGAAACTGTTAAGTTATAGGCACTGCCCTCCTATCATTACATGTGAGAAACAAGTGTGCTGTGTATGTATTTCTCTGTCTCATTTTGAAGGTGGTGGCATACCGAGGAGATGAATTAGACTTTTGTTTTATCTTTTTCTGTTGCAGGTTGTAAAAGTAATGGTCTTAAAATGTGAGCCCGAGCAGGAAAGACTCTTATTGTCCTTCAGGTTATCAAGCAAGCCTGCCCTGGAGGACAAAAAGGAATGTACTCCAAAGAAGAAACAGGAAGTGAAGTATGAAATAGGAGAGGTATTGAATTCAATGACTGCTCCCTTTTTTTCCTTTTCTGAGTCGTTTTCCAGATTATTTGGGATCAATTTGAACAACTTTGCTTCAAGAAAAGCTTTTGTTGGTCAGGAGCTAGCATTGAATGTGCACTTTTTGTTGTGTGGTTTGCCTTCAGCATCAAAACCAGGATCTCTGTTGTCAGAGGTCAGGATAAAGTAGTCCCAGGACCATCCTTCACAGTATCACAGTATTACAAGGTTGGAAAAGACCTTTGAGATCATTGAGTCCAACCTGTAACCCAACACCAACCCATCATCTAAACCATGGCACTAAGTGCCTCATCCAATCTGGAGGTATCAGTTGGTGCTCCTACTCCTAAGTGGAGTCCTTCTTTCTTCTGAATGCTGCTGATGTTCTCGCTCCAAACCCAGCTGCTTTTGCTCCCTCGTAAAAGGCAACTTTAGAGAAATGTTTTGAAATGCTTTCCTGTTGTCTTTGGAATGAGCACAGTTTCTGACACCCCGCAGATATTGCTCATGCGGGAACAGCACACTTCTAATGTTGTTTAAATTATTCCCTTTGCCCTTCAAACAAAGTCACAACCAAGAGATGTTTCTAGCTCTTAATTTCTCTGGGAGCTGAGAATTACTTCTTATTTTGCTATCAGTATTGGCACACTTTTTTGAGCTCAGCCCTGTTGAAGTGAGATTTTCTTATATATTGCTGTGAGGCAGTGTCAGAGGCACTGCAGCGTGGTGTTTGTTCCCCTGTGCGTCAGAAGGGATGACTTCAAAGACACCTGGAATTTTATATCACTGTATTTGTTCTCTTTTCAGATGGTTGATGTGAAAGTCTTGAAGAAGAAAGATAACGGGCTAGAGGTTTCTATCTTAGAAGATGAAGGCAATGTGATAGCCTGGATTCCCACAGTGCACCTCTCTGACTTCGTTACTACATGCAAGCTCCTGTGGCATTGTCTTCAAGAGGGAGATGTCCTGCCCAGATTTGTGTGCCTAAGTGACAAGGGAGAGCGTATTGTATCCTTTGCCACCTCAGACAATCAAAGCGGGGGGAAGGAGATAACTGTTAGGAATCCAGAGTATCCACAACAAACAGAAGATCTGCTGGTTAGTGTGTTGAAGTGGAAGTGCCTGTCAAACTACAAGTGCTTCAAAGAGTAATTATAACTTGCTGGTATTAAAAGTGAGGCTCAGCTGCTGCTAGAATCCCATCAGAACTGGGACTTGGTTGTGGATTTACTGATCTTCCCAGCCAGCTTCTGAGCTGTGAATCATATCACAACTTTAGCAAAAATTTTGCTGATTTTACAACAAAAATCAGAACTGAAATATTAGGAAGTTGACTTTTCTTCTAGTGCAAAGCATGTATCTTTAATGCTGAGCAGCTTAAGAGGCATCGGTTGCTAAATTTTAGAGAGATCAAGACAGAAATTGGAATTGCAGGATTTTGAGCTCCTGTACTGCTTTACCTGCGAAAATGCTCTAACCCAGTGATTAGCAGCACCAAGAGATTTGCTTGGCATCGGGCTCCTTTCCTTCTTTTTTTCCCATTTTTCCTAACTGGTCATTCAGATCTTGAGCAGAAAGGCTGCAGTGATTTCTGCTCTACAGGAAGAGCAAGTTGTGAGAAGTTTCTCTGAAATCCAACCTGGGATGCTTTTGACTGGTTATGTGAGAAATGTGATGCCCTTTGGAGTGTTTGTGGAGTTCCCTTTCGGTGTGACAGGACTGGCGCCCAAAGTGGTAAGTGATGCATTCGGGGCAGTAAACAGCATGTGTGTAATTGGACGTGCTTGAAACATGGTCTTTAGCAAAGGTACAGTAAGAAGGAGGGAATAACAGGGCTGTGGATCCTGCATTTCCCCATTAGGGTAAAAGCTGCTTTTAGGTTTGTCTTTTAATTCACTTTTAAAACAGAACAAAGCATTTTATTTGAGTGAGCTTAAGCATCAACGGGGATTTCATGTGAGATCAGTAACTCATTTTAATGGATTTTTTTTAATTAGTCTTTGTTAATTTCTCATGCATTTTCATGGAGTCTTAAACCCTTCTTCTGGACAGCACTGCAGGAGGTTGATGTTAGCAGCTGTGCTCAGTAACCCTTGCCCCTTTGTTTCCTTTCCACAGAGCATGAGTGACAAGTTTGTGACGGACACCAAGGACCACTTTGTGGTGGGGCAAACTGTGATTGCGAAGGTGATAAGCATGGATGAGGAGAAGCAGCGTGTACTCCTCAGCCTGAAGGTGTCAGAATGCAGCTCAGGCGATTTTGCTGCAGAGAGCTTTGCCCTGCTGAATCAATATTTCAAGGAGATGAAAGAAATCAGGAACTTGTTAAAAAGAAGAGGTAAAACATTGCATGAATTTTACTAAAGGGGGTCATATCACAGAAAAGGGGTTCAGAGGAACAAAATGGGGAAACCATTTCTTTTAAGTAAAAGCAAGGTCAGTTCACACAAAGTCTTGGCTTCTACGAGGAGCTTATTAGAAAAAGGGGATGTGTGCAGTGTCTGCCATTGACAAGAAGGGAAAAGGAAGGAAAAACAGGACTGGTGCCTGAATATTGGGATGATAGGCACATAAGAGTCAGAATGGACATCATGTCAATTTTCTGTTCTCAAGAGTGATGGAAAGACAGAAGATGACTGGAAGTGGCATAAGTCAGTGCATCAGTGTTACTTATGGTGACATTAGAAAGGCTGATAATGTTAGCTGTCTGATGGTAAAGCCATGATCATCTTTCCCCTGGTGCTTTCTGAATAATAGTACATCTCTTTACAGTGAATGATGCTTTTGGAGGGTTGAAATAATAAAGGCTTTGATTTAAGATGGATTTCCTTACTTGCCTATTACACACTGCAGGCAGCAGGCGCTTGTGTTAAAGCAAATAGGACTGGCTTTGTCTGTCAAAGTGAAGAGGAATCATTGACAAGAGTAACACTATATTATTGCATGCATACTGTATTTGCTGGTAACTCCTAACTGGTGAGAAATTATCATTTCTACCTTCATCTTACAATGCTATTTTAACTATGACAGCAAAGGACACTAGCATTGTTTTTTACTGGCAGTCAAGAACTGTTTCTCCGATTCTTACAGTGCAGAAATCTGTCTTTGTGCATGCCGTGATCATCAGGTTGTTTTTATTGTTGATATATGTGCATGGGATGCCTGATTTTCACAGAGTAATTTTTCAGCCGCCCCAAGCCTTAGCCAGGATCTGCTTAACTAGGAAGTGCAAGGATAATTGTGCTGGCACTCATGTGCTTGTGATAACCCAAACCTAGAACTCACATGAGGATGAGTTTGTACGAACAAATTTGCCTACTTGTATTACAGGTTTGCTGAGCAGGTCCTCCAGCAAAGATTTTCTCACTTGCTGTTTTTTCTAGTGTTAGGAAGACTGGATGTATTTGATTTTCATCAAATTCTAACTTTGTCTTTGTAGGTTCTTTTTATATCCAGAAGTGTTTAATGTTTTGTTTCCTATATTGTGAAGTGACGGGTCTGTTTTGTGTTTTTAATATTAATCTTTTTTGATTTCACCTTGTTCTGTATGCGATGCTGTGTGTCAGTGTTTCTCTGAACATTGGGGAATGTTCTCGACGAAGTTATCAGTTCCTTAATATCACAAAAGTGTTTCTACATTGATTAACTCTTAGAATTTACTTTGTGTTTCTACAGATTTAGGAGCCTAAACTTTGTTTTCTCTTATGAAGGTGGCTATAGATGCTAGTTTGTGCACTCTTGAGTAAATGCGAAGGCTGTCTTTGTTGTGCAAAGAAACAATGTAGGTAAAACTGACTTCCTACTTTCACTTCCCTTTATTTAGGAGAGCCCAGCATGGCCCGAGGCCTTTGCGAGTTGGTGCCTGGGAAGGAGCTGCAGCTGGTGGTGCAGAATGTGAAGGAGGATGGCTCAGCACAGTTCAGTGGCAGCTGTGTCACAGGCTTGACTGTAACAGCCACTCGATACCATTTGGGAGGTGAGGGTCTTGTCTTTGCTTGCTTTGGATTTCACTCTTGTGCTTTGAAACTTCTGATTAATTAATTCTGCTGATGAGGAGCTGACACAGGAGGAGTATGATCAGAGTAGAGATGGGCTTGAAGAGTAGTTTAATATTCTGCTATGTTGCCAACCCATTTGCGTGATTTGGAACATAGAGACACTGGTAGGTTTGAATTATGTCACCCTATCCTTAAACTGGACATAATCCTGCCTCATAGCTTGGGCACCTTGTAAGGTCTAGTTTATGCTCTGAGATCCTTAGTTGAGGCATGCTGCATGTAGACAAAGTATGAATAACAAGCTCCAGCTTTCTCATTGTTTTTCCCTTACCTCAGAAATATATTCCTTGGAGTATGCTCTATCTGAAATTGCTGTTAAATTTTCTTTTAAATCAATGTGACTTTAAAACGGGATTGCAATTTCAGTACTTTGCAATTAAAAAGTTAAAGCAGAAAAGTGCCATATTATGCAGAACCAAAGAAGTACATGCTGAGATAATGAATAATCCAATAAAACCAATATAAACTGCTAACTTCAGCAGGAGTAATACACCAGCACTTTTGTGTTCAAAAGAGTTCCATTTCCTCAGCAACAGATAGACCGATGATGGTTTTTTGCAAATGTGTTATCATAATCTGTATTACCTTGAATTTGTGTTCAGTCAGCCTTGTCTGTGTTACTTAAGAATTGCATCTTCACAAAATCGATTTAGTTCTTCTATGAAAGCATCAGACACTTTTTCCAAATAAAAAAGCCTCACCTCCCCTTTTTTTTCACCTCCTTGCCATTAATGTAGGAGGAGTCTGTTCTTTTCTTGAGAAGACTTATGTATTTTGTACTAAGTTGACTTTGTTACAGTAATTTAATTACAATTAGTAATTAAGCAGGTTTTTTTATCACTATGATCTTCAGGAAATAAACTGAACCACAGATGTGCTGCTAGCTCAGTTGCTTAAAGTCATTCACTGTCATCAGGAGATAATCTCCTTATTCTGATTTGTAGACAAAAATATTGTTCCTGGTGAGAAAACCAAGGCATTGGTTCTTCATGTGGATGCCCTCACATCCAGGGTGTATGTTTCTCTTCGGGAAGAACTGTTAAAACAAAGAGCCAAGCAAGTATGTGTTCAGTTTTTTGATTTGTATGTTTCTTTTCATCTGGCAAACTAGGCAATTAATGAAATGAGGGGAGGGCTGGTTTTGCTTTTAGAACTACGGGAGGTAGAGTGAAGGGAAGCAAAATCTCAGCAGTAGTCGTCACTATCTCCATTTCTGTCTAGCAGCTCACAGAGAACTCCCAGCACTCTGCCATCGTGCAGCACATAGCAGAAGAGTTTGCCATCGTGTCTCTGGAAACAGGCCAGCTGGCAGCTATCCCCATAGCGTCTCACTTCAATGACACCTTCCGTTTTGACTCAGAAAAACTGAAGGTGGGACAAACAATCTCTGCAACCCTAAAAGTAGCAAAGGTGAATGACCACGGAGTCTTGTTAGCAGTACAAGGCTCAACAAAGAAGAATGTTTTTGTAAGAGTCCGGAACGAATCTGAGACAGCGTTAGAAGAAATGATTGTTACTGTGAAACACTCGCTTTCCTTGGGGGATGTTGTTACTGGTACTGTTAAATCTGTAAAACCAACCCATGTCACAGTTGCTATTGATGACAAGCTGACAGGTTCAATCCACGCATCCCGGATTCTGGATGAAGTGTCCATAGGCTCTTTTCCAACATATACTCTGAAAGCTGGGCAGAAGGTGACTGCTCGAGTCATTGGAGGCAGAGACGTGAATACTCACAGGTATGAAAACACATGCATAATATATTACCCCTTAGGAAATGCAAGGGATGAAACAATTACTTGATGCAGATGATCTAGGGTGTTCCCTCTGTCAACAGGTGCTGTTACAGCTGCCCTTACTGGATTACTTGAGGCCTGAGGAAATCTAATATTCTATCCCAGATCCAGGTTTCAGTGAATTAGCGCTCTACCTGTATCACTATTTATCTTTAGTATAGATTGCAAGAAAAAAAGATTTCTAAACTCTTAAGGTCCAGTGGAAGCCTTGAATACAAGCAGGATCTTTCCCTAGGGGCTAAATTTGCTGAAGTATTTTGGGTACCTGAATTGCCACTGAAATAGTACTTGGAAGAACTGTAAGGTTTTGGTAGTTTTAGAGAGCTTACACCTTTTTTTTTTTTTCTGCCAGTACACAGTGGTTAGAGGTGGGTGACTGGGGCCTGAGCAGATCATAAGAAACTTTGATCCTTTTCCTCTTCTTTAGGTACCTACCCATTAGCCATCCGCACTTCACACAGTCCATTCCAGAGCTCAGCATTCGACCAAGGTAAGTGTGAGCCTCTGTGCTGTCTGCAGATGCTTTGCAGACCTTGTATCCTTATAGATTCCCTCCCTTGTTTCTCCCACTTGTGAAGGAGCTCACCACGAGCAAAGATCTTCACATCTATGCAGTGTGCCAAGGCTTCTTATTCTCTTACACTAACTTGGGTCTGGGAGCTGTGTTAAACCTACCTCATAGCGCTCCCCTAGCACTTTGAATGTCATTTTGGCTTCAGATTCTGCCAGTCTGGACTCTGGCACGTCCATTCGTGTCAGAAGGACGTGAATCCCTCTTAAGCCCAGGGAAGAGTTCATTCCCTGCAGAAGGACGCAACTGCGGAGAGGATGGGGGATGAATATCACAACAGCACTGCCACAGTAGTACTGGCTCACCGTAATCTTCTGGGTTTCTAACTCCTACCTTCATCATTAGAACCAAAGCTGTCTTACTGATGTCCTCTTCCTTTGTTGGCAAACAGTGAAATAGAAGGGGAAGTCACAGAAGTGCTGAACCTTACAGAAGACG
>WEIS01015275.1:0-25306 GCA_013389965.1 Todus mexicanus | reverse complement strand
ACATCAAAAGACTAAAAGCAGGAACTACAGGAGTCTCCAGTCTTGCTCGTAACGAAGCCATAGTTTTATGAAATTCAGAGCATCGCTTAGGATTGTCTCCTTAAATATGAACTTTCTGTTTGGCTGCTTTAAAACACGAGTAGTTGGAATTGTAATTAGTTTTCCCTGGCTGTAGGATCTTAAGGGAACTACTTTAGAATGTACCCGGAAGCCTCAGCCTGTTTCACAGATGAATCTAGATGATCTTATAGGTCTTTTACAACCCAGGTGATACTGTAATAGGCGGAGTGTTTAAATCCAAGTGGAATTTAATGCTTCCTTGGAAACTGACATTTGGAGGAAATCTTCCATATGTACTTAATGCAGTTTCCCTGTGCAGCTGGAAAATACGCTTGAAACCTGCCAGCAAGGTTTCTTTTGGCACCCGAGTCCCAGAACCTACAGAAATTGCCCTCCCCCCATGCCTTTGCCGTAATATGCTTAAGCTTAAACCAATAGAAGTAATTAAGTGTAATTGATGTAATGAATTGATTCTCAACACATTCCGGGCAAAATACAACTGCTTCCTAAGTAAAACACCGGTTAGAATTGAAAGCAGCGCAGCCCCCTTGCCTTCTTACATGAGATTGGAGTTTTGTTTTGGTCGTGTGCAAATCATTTATTTTATAGATGGATTAAGATCTCTAGAACACCGCTTATGGTTTTCCGAGCTCAGGATGTGCTCAGGCACAGATAAATGTAGCTCGTTATTTGACTGCCTGACTTGAGATTGGGAAACGGGCTAATACTGGTACCAGTTTTGTGTGACGCATCCAAATGACAGCTGTTGGGACGTGTGGAATCAACCAGCATCCTGCTGAACAAGCTTGGATTTGGAAAGCACTTCCTATTCAATCTGCTCGTGGCAAATTTCAGGTTAAATTTCTTTTTTCCAGTATTGAGGCAGGGTTAGACCTGTGTGTAAAGTTTGGTCTGGTTGTTTTTTGAGTTAGTGTAGTCGTTGCTTACAAACTTGGATGGGACCTAGATTGGTCTGCCTGCAGAGTTCGCTCTGAGAACAGAAGCTCTGAAGTGTTTGAAAAGTGGAAGTTCAAATTTGGCATCAAACGTGAACCGTGTTAAAGTCTGAAATGCCAAAACCTCGTGTGTTTTGTGTGTTGCTTTATTAGTTATTAGATAAACTTTCCAGGAACTGCTAAGTTAGACCATTTTTTCATAGTAGTTCCACATGGACCACATGCTTCTGATCCATGAAGAGTTACCCTGTCTTCCAAAGAGCGTTTTTTCCTTTGAAAGGAAATGTTTGCATCCCGTTTTTTCTTTATTGTACTGGCATTTGCTCGGCTTCCAGAACTCATCATGTCACTGTTCAGCAAGTTGTTACCAGGTAGCTCACTCATCAGTCTCTCTATAAATCAGCCACTCTTCTGGAATGGTTTGAATTCATCTCAAAGCATGTTTGATGGGGCTAGTGAATGTTTTCCCTCTAGCAGCAATCTGAGTAGTGGCTAAAAGCCTTCATTGAGGAAATTAAGTGGAGTAAATGGTAGCTCCTTCCACTTTTTTATCTGAATTTTGAGCCTTTTTTTTAAAGGGCCACCATTTAAATCCAGTTTTTGTTTTGGGAAAGCAGACTTTTACTGAAGTTAGTGTTTGTTTCATGAAATAAATTTATTCAAACAATCTCAAAACCTTTACTGAACATCAGTTACGTTGCTCTGAAGAACATGGCTGGCGAAATAGAGAGTCTTCGCAAGTCAAGCTAACAAACTAAAGCCAGAAGGTAAAAAAATGTACTCTATTTGTATTTTGGATCAGAATTCAGAAAGGAGGAGCACACCAAGTCATTTCAGCTGAGAAACAGGAATAAAACTGCTTTATCATCCTTCGTTTCATAATGTTACTAATAACACGGGAGGTTGTAAGGTGGTTGAAATGATCCATCTGTGTGTGCGTTCATCTCCAAGTCCTCTTCTCACCAGCAATTACCAGTAATATACTTTAGATTGTACCATTGGTGTATTTAGCACATAATATTCTACGTTTTAGCCCTAGGTTTACTAGTTAACCTCTTAATATTCCTGAGAAACGAGCCTTTGTTTAAGTGATGCTGTTCTGTGCTGAAAACCTGAAAAGCACGAAATAATCTTTCTGGAGTTTGTAATTTACGGGATTTATTTCAACTTTTGAAATCTTACTAAAACCCACACGCTATCGGTTAGCGTAATGTTCGCATTGAGAAAGCAAAGCTGAGAGACTGGAGTCACCAGCATGTCACACACGCATGACAGTTATGAAATGTGTAAGCCAAAGGCAAGCAGGAATTTGTTCTGACGTGTGACAGTCACTCGCTGTAATACGTGCAGTCAGCTCTTGAAGCTCCTCAGGACCGAGGAGGCAGAGCTGTAGGATCCCACATGTAATTAAGACCTCATAAGTTGGTTCTTTTTTTAAAAAAAAAGTCACTAAAACGAGAACCTGATCAAGACTGGGTTGATCGGAGGATGGATGAGGAGGAGAAGAAAATGGAGGTGCTCAGGTTGTATGACATGACTTGAATCTACAGCCCATCCAGGCTGATATGACTCATTGTTACTATCTTCTATGGGATTTTAAAAAAATCTAACTTACCATGGGGTTTTGAGAAGGTTCTCAAGGCTCGCAGGTTTGTTGTTTCAGAACAAAATGTGGATTTTTTTGAGGGAACTGAGGTAAGCAGCTCTACCACCTCTGCCCCAAGGGATGTGACGATGTTTAAGGCACAAGGTTTGGCTCTAGAGGTGGATCTTGCCCAGAAGGATGCAGCCATGGGATTACACATTCAGTAGGACTAGAAATTGCATGAAAAATAGCTTCGCTGAATATTTTTAGATTACTGCTGATTCCCCTCACCCCCAAAACCGAAGTAACAAAATGAAGCTTGTATGTTCTTGCTGCTGTCACTGGTATTTCTGTAATTCATTGCTGATGGATCTGTGTTATTCGGTAGTGGACAGTGATACAGGAATCGGCAGCGGTGGTGAACCTTGAAGGCTTCAAAGGGTTGGCACGAATAAGAACAGTGTTATTTAGTCTTCAGGGTGCTTAAATCTTTCCAAGATACAGCTTAAAGATGAGCAGTGTGACGAGGAGCTTACAGGTTAAGACACCCAAGTGAAACTGTTGTTAGATGTGAGACTTGAATCAGTGGCCGTAACTGAAGTGCTCATCTTGCTCCACTGCCTCTGAAAGGTGGAAGAGATGATTTGCTAGCCTAAGGTTAATATTTTACTGAAAGTTTGCTAGGAGACCTGAAGGGAGTGGTGGTTTTGAAGCCACACGTGCGGGGATGACACAGAGCAGCATCAAAGGAGATGTGGAGGTGGCTGGTGAAGGAAATTAATAAGTGGCAAATAAAAGGAAGACGTAGTGTGAAGCCGAGCTGTGCTGAGAGCTGCAAGATTGCTCGTACCAATGTTGTGGATTTTCTCTGCCTGCTTCGACAGCGGCCTGTGCTTGTGCTCGGTCAGTGTTCCCCTGTCGTGCTGGGCTGACAATAGTCACTGCTATTTTCGCTCAACTTCTGAAGCTCCTTCTTGGAAGAGAGCCATAGTCATCAGGCCAAGCAGCAAGTAACGCACTGACTTCTAGACTCTTTCTGCAAGAGATTTTTTTTTTTTTAAGGCAATGGATGAGGATTTTTTATTCAAATTAACCTGCCTGCCCTGATCGTAAAACATGTCAGCAGTAAAAAATCCTGTTTTGTATCTTGAATTGGAATAAGCGTTGCTCTCCTGCTGCCAAGAGGCGCAGTGCCAAGCGGTGACAAGTGTTACTCAAGAGTCACTGTGACAATATTTTGACTTATTCCTGGAATATGTCCGTAGGCCACTGGCCTAAAAATACATGATGGTAGGATCATCGGGGTTAGATCTGTGCAAGCTCGCTCAGATCTTCAAAGCTCATCTTGTTGCTGGAATGTTGAGGTCTTGAGAGAATTGAATTTCATAGTTACTTGGGGGTGGAGAGAAGTGACATTTTCCTTTTACAGCATCATCTACCCCCCCCGCCAGCTATGTAAAAAAAATCTTGAGTTAAAGCTTTTGCTTCTAGTTTAGTGCACTGTAGTGACAGTGATGCATTGATAATGCTATTTTAATTCTGGTGTGTAGGCACTTTTGTTTTCAGTTCTCTGTGGATTTTCAGTTTTCACATATGGAAGGAAGCCTTTTCTGCAGGTATCTCCCTTCAGAAATGCATCATCATCTGGAAACCTCTTTATTAGTCAACTGGATTTCTTATTTGCTACCTAAACTTAAAATTTGCTAGTGTAGTTCCTTATAGTGAATAATATTAAGACTCGAAATGAGCAAGCCAAAGGATTTCTTCCTGTGTACGTAGGAGATGATGAAGCAGCTGACAGATACTTCACTTTGAGCAGGAGGTGATTGAGGGCCAGCTCAATAATACGCCCAAAGCATCAGGGTGTCCTGAATAATTAAAGAAAAATTCTGTTGAGGCGATTTGTTGCAGCCTATTAACCGTTAATTTGTATGTTTCAGAATTTTGACTCCGACATCAGCAGCGTGGGGATCGATGGGTGCTGGCAGGCTGACAGCCAGCGAATCCTCAATGAGGTGATGGTGGAGCACTTCTTCCGGCAGGGCATGTTGGATGTAGCCGAGGAGCTTTGTCAGGTAACAAGGAGTGTGGAAGTTGAATGTTACCAACTGAGGAAAATTATACTCTGTGTTAGCATCCTTATTCGAACATTCCAAGTGAATGTAGGGTTGGACTAGGTGATGCTTGAGGTCCCTTCCAACCTGGTGTTCTCCGATTCTATGAATATTTAAACTCGGAAAAACAGTGGCTTAATTCCATTCCTTTTTATAGTTGAACTAAAACCTGCCCTCTTCTTTTTCTTTTCCTCAGGAATCCGGGCTATCAATAGATCAAAGTCAAAAAGAACCATTTGTGGAGTTGAATCGAATATTGGAAGCATTAAAAGTTAGAGTTTTGAGACCTGCACTAGAGTAAGTCTACTCATGTTTTTTCTTTTATGTTCTTTTTTTTTTGGATGCTTTGAGCAAGTCCTTAGTTTTTCCACTTGATTGTCTTCAGTGTATCTTGATGTGTCCACATTTTCCCTTTGAGAGGTTTAGTTACTAAGTCAACCCCTTCTATCCCCTCTCTGCCCCTCCACATGCATAGCACTTAACTAAGGATCTCCCATGTTAAAAGATTAACTTGAATCATTTGTGATGCTGATTTAAGGTTTCAGGAAGAAACTTCACGTAGGGAAATAGTTGTGTGCCATGAGAATACTTGGCCTTAGAGTGAATCATTAGTGAACCTGACTTTGAAAGGTCCAGTTATGAAGGATGCCAGGACTTATTAGATGTGTTTGATATCACCAAGCCCTTTGGGTTGAGCAGAACTTGACTTGGGATCAAAGTTCTCACTTTTCCTCAAAATGAAAATGTCTCGATGTTTCCTCGAAATGAAATGTCTTGTGGGCTACTGTTCTGTGATCTACAGTAGTGGCTGTGTAACTGTGCAGTACCTTCTCAGAATAGCTTTTATTTTAAAAACAAGAAAGCCCCAAACTCTCAGCCTATATATATAGAGAGAGAGTTGTGAGAGCTTTGGTAAGCTTAGGTTGGTCTCAGAAGTAAGCCAAAAAAACAAACTACAGCACAAATTGCAAAACCAAACAATAAATCCCAAACTGACTTTGAAGTGGCCTTTTAAAAATAGTAGCAGTGAAACCAAAGCAAATTCAAAATATCTGTTTGATTCCAGAGCATAATTCCTATGCGTAAGATACCTTTTTTGCATTATCCATTCAAGTACCTTTTCATATTAACATTTTCTCTTCCCTTTAACATGAAGCCACACGGGTATGTCAGTTAAGATCTTACTGGCACCTAAACTAAGTGCCGAGATAGTCTGATGTCCAAACCGTGGTGTTCATAAACTAAACCTTGGATTGTGCCTCTGGGTCATGCATAGCTTGACCTAAATAGTTTGTCTTTGAATATATGGGATGGTTTATTACTGTTGGGTTGGCTCATTGAAGGGAAGTAACACTGAAATACCTGGTGTAACAACTGAAATAGGATTTACTGTCAGCTACATCACCATCAGCTCTTCAAGTCTAAATAATAACGTAGCTGTTGTGAAGGATGCTCTCTGAGGAACAGTAATGTGCTGTTATGTCCGTTCATTTAAGTCACTAAATTCATTTTAGCTCCAGTTTGCGGAGCTTTAGGCCTTACTCGTTGCTACTTGGTCGTATCTTGTAGTTCCTGCAATGTATTAAATATTTTTCAATCAAAGCAGGAGGCACGATCCTTCTTCAAAGGAGCTCTTATTCTGAAGACAGCTGAATGGATGGAGAATAGGGTGTATTGTCAGCACAGTTTGTACACTGGTCTCCCTCCCCCACCCCGTCTCATGGCTGGTTAGAATGTTTATTCTGTTCAAACCCTTCTGTACAAAACCTGTCTGCTTCTCTTTGCCCGCTGCTGCGCACGGAGGGTCCTTGCTTAGTGATGCTTATGTAAAATACGTGGTTCTTAGTGAGGGTGGTCAGAATGTGACAAAGCTATGTGGTTTAGGAGGTAGTGGATGTCTTAAGTGCCCGGTTATTCCACAGATCTGTTGATGATAGTGAAGATATTTCCCATATTACTTCCCAGCAGACGTGGGTGTTCAGGAGGAGGAAGGGAAACCACTCCTATGTGTGAGGAGCTTGGAGGATTGGCATGGTGCTTTCTGGGCAAAAAGCTAATAAATAGCTAAATTTAGCATCAATCAATACAGCTTCAGGGGTACATACAAGCAGTCCCACACTGGCCCATTCTAGGGTTAGTCCTCTGCTGGTGTTGAAGCAGAGAGCGTGGGTGTTACACAAGGATAATTAATTACAGTATCATGAACCAGGATGGGGAATACCGCAGGGTGTACCCCTGCAAAATTCCATAGGTTGGGGTGAAAGCAATAACCAGTCTCTCTGGCTCTGCCGGTGCCCTGCTGGTGCTCAGCTTAACTCAGTGTTGGAAACGAAGCAAACACGAGCGGCTCCTGGTCACTGCCATTGAAAGGGAATAGTCAGATTAATGACTTTTTGAAAAGACTTTTCAAAGTCCTGCTGTGGTGATAGAAGTTAGTATTCTTATCTGATTAAAAAACCAAACACACACCCGAACTGATGTTTTCGGGTCTTCTTACTAATACAAATTTTCAACACTTGCAAATACTGCAGTTCAGAATTAAATCTAGAACGACCGGTCATGACATTTTTCTTTTATTGTGAGATGTGCAGCTTGACTTTGTAGATACTTGGCTTTGTACTTAGATCACACCCTAACCTGTGTAATCGCTGTACCTCCGCAGGATCCCGTTAATTTCCAGTGACTTTTCTCATTGTAATTGGATGGGGGGGTGGGTGGGTGGGAAATTCATGGGTTCTTTCTGGGTGAATTCTGGTCCTTCTGAGCCCAGGTGGGTCTCCGTGTGAAGATCTAGTGGGACTGACTTGCAGGTTCAAAGCTTTTGATTGTGATCTCCTGGGGAAGAGATACTGTTCTCTGTCTGTGGAGCAGCCAAGGTGTGCGGGTCCTGGTATTTGCTGGTATTGCTAAATGCCAGAAGAGAGCTCCGTGTACCTGGGGTTTGAATAGTATACTGCGAACTTCTCAATATTTTAGATGGATTTGAGTCTCAGAAGTGAAAACGCTTGAAGTACCGTTTTGAGAGGAGGTAGGAAGACAGGTTGTGATTACTTAATGATTTTGAACTTTGGTAGAAAGTAGGTGGGTTGAACGTTTTAAACCTCACTCATTGTTTTTTTTGTTTTTCCATTAGAAATAGGAACAGCACGTCCTAGACCAAACACCTCAGGCCTTGCTTCTGTGGCTGCTTTCTTCCGATACAGATCTGTGCTGCCACTCAAAGAGCTAAAAATGGAAAGCTTGCTTGAAAACTTATTTGGAAAACTAGACTCGGTCTCAGCAGGATGAAGTAACACGTCATGTGGTTGTGAATATTGGCAGGGAGAGGATGGAGGCTCTTTGGATGCAGTATAGATTAGTATCTCATTAATGGGGCTGTGGACTAGTCTTATTTTTTATTGGTTAATAGTTTTTTGTCTTTCAGGTGTTTATTGGTCTAGCGTTGTTAACTTCAGGCTTTAGTTTTCGTAGCTGGGCTTGAGCTTTATTGCCACTGTTCCTGGCTTAAACTGCGGACACTGATCATAAAATAAACCAGAACAACTCAAAACCCAACAAAACACAGAACCATAAACAAAACCCGCGTGGTTAGTGAGGGTTATAATCTCCATCCCCTTCCCTCCTGGTGGAGATTACAGTGTTGATAGTCTTCTGAGGCTGCTTGTCTGAAACTTCTTGAGATTAGGGACAGTTGGGCTTGTTCTTAGTTAAAGGGCTACATTCTTCACTTGTTTCCTGCTGCAAGGTTACTGCTGGCATTACAAAGCCTTGCCAGTAAAGTCAGACTCCTGACACTGTCACCACAGCAAATTGAAATTAGATACTTGCTCGGTAATGCCACATTTTAATGAAGGAGGCTGACTCGCAACTCGCACTGCATGCTTCACCAGTGCTGTAAGAATGCTTGATTTTCTTATTTTAGTTTGGGCTGAAAGGAACAGAAGCCTCACATAACCCTTCTCTTTAAGGAACAGGGACTGCCTTACTTCCTTGCTGAAAAGTGAAAAGCTCTTTGCTTAATGAGGACCCCACAGTGAAAATAGTACAACTAATTAACACTAATGAGAAACAGATGTACTGAAGAACATGGAAACTTGAAGTTCTTAAGAGAAAGATTGGATTGATTTAGGCCTGACTAAATTGAATTAAGGAAAAAAGCCCCAAACCCAACAAAACAAATCCCCATGAAAACTCAAGAAAGGGATGGATAAAATCTAACCAACAAACCCATCTTTTTATGAAATGCTTTGAAAATTCCAGTTCATTTGACCTGGTGCGTGTTGAAGAATTCTTCCCTGTTAGTTGGGAGAGAAACATTGGTGTTGTCATGGTGAATGAAACCCAGAAAGCGACAACTATTTTTATTGTCCACGTTGAAAATAGCACAGAAAGCAAAGTTTAAGCAGGGTAAACTATGATATTTAATCTGATTTCCCTTCCCCCTGCCCGCTATTGTAAGGTCTTGATAAGGTCTATCTTCAAGGCCCCCACAGACGCATTTCCCCTCTCCAGGGCAACGTACGCACTCGTATAAACATAGCAGCTTAGAGGAAATGTTTGGCAAGTGAGGAAGTTGGAAAATAGGTTTTCGAAAGGCTTGGTCAAACCTCTTCAACGTGACTGTTAAGATTGAGTGGTATTAATTGAGGCTGCATCTCAAATACTGTGTTCAGTTTTGGGCCCCTCACTAGAAGAAGGACATTGAGGTGCTGGAGCGTGTCCGAAGAAGGGCAGTGAAACTGGGGAAGAGTTTAAGAGCACACGTTTTATGAGGAGCATCTGCGAGAGTTGGGGTTGCTTAGCTTGGAGCAAAGGAGGCTTAGGGGAGACCTCCTCACTCTCTACAACTACCTGAAAGGAGATTGTGGAGAGATGGGGGTTGGTCTGTTTAACCAAGTAATAAGTGATAGAACAAGAGGTAAAGGCCTTATGTTGTGCCAAGGAAAGTTTAGATTAGATATTAGGAAGAAGNGGGATGGAATTCTGCCCCTGGACTCGGCACTGGGGAGGCCTCACCTCGAGCGCTGGGGGCAGCTCTGGGCCCCTCACTTCAAGAAGGACATTGAGGTGCTGGAGCGGGTCCAGAGGAGAGAGACCAGACTGGGGAAGGGACTGGAGGGAAAATCTTATGAGGAGAGGCTGAGGGACCTGGGGCTGTTCAGCCTGGAGAAGAGAAGGCTCAGGGCGGATCTTACCATTCTCTACAACTACCTGAAGGGAAGCTGTAGACAGGAGGAGGGGGGTGGGCTCTTCTCTCAGGTGATTTGTGACAGGACAAGAGGGCACAACCTGAAGCTGCACTAGGGGAGGTTTAGGTTGGATATTCAGAAGCTCTTCCTCACAGGGAGGGGGATAAAACATTGGAATGGGTTGCCCAGGGAGGTGGTGGAGTCATCATCCCTGGAGGTGTTTTAAAAAAAGACTGGATGCCACACTTAGTGGCAGGGTTTAGCTGAGTGACGGTGGTAGGTTATAGGCTGGACTCGATGATCCAAGAGGTCTTTTCCAGCCTTAATTACTCTATGATTCTATGATTCTAATATCATGATTGGAAATTATGCAGAACAGATTAAATTGTCCAGCCGGCAAGTGCTGCATTTTGCAGAAGTTAACCTGCACAGCAGCACCACAAGTACCGTCGTTCACGTGTTGTGCGCCCCGTGAGGCTCCGTTACTTGTAAAAGGTCTTGCCTTTTTATGTGCTCTGTATAGACTCGTAAAAATTGAGGGAACAGTCATATTCTCCTTGAAATAGGTGGTTGATAATTGCAATAATTATATATGGTGTAGGCTGACACTTAATTACCCTTGTGTCGTGTCCCATTGTACCTCCTCGCTTCTTCTAGGTGGGCGGTATCCAACAGAGAAATGCTCATGGCACAGAATAGTTCGTTGGAATTTAAACTGCACAGGTTATATTTCATTAGTTTATTGATGGGTGGAACAGCAAATCAAAGAGAAGCGCTTCAGTACGCGAAAAACTTCCAGCCATTCGCCCTCAATCATCAGAAAGGTAAGTTTGCAGTCACCTTAAGGGAATTTAAAGCACTTGGATGTGGCACCTTCTAGTGAAATATAAACCATGTTCCAAACGTGGTTTATTTTATGAAATATATGTGTATTACTTTATGCAATATGTAATATGTATTCATTTTCCTAGAGGCTTCTTATTTTTGTATTTAACATGTATAACACGAGTTCTTACAATCTGAATTAACTCCTCTTTTTTTTTCTTTAAAGAGGGCACAAAATTATGTATATGTTTGCACATTTGCTTAAATTTCAGGGTTTTTTTTAACTCTTTAAATAGTACATAGATTGCATCTAGACTAGGCCTGCTGCCAGGGTGAAGTGTTAAAAATGCACAGAAATGTTCTTGGAACAGTCAGCTGCTATTTTCTGCTGCATGGGGTAATACAAAGAGAAATGAAACTTCTGAAAAATGGGGGAATATGTGAGTTAAGTGAACCATCTGAAACTCAAGCTAGTAAAGCCTAATTTTTAGGGTGCTGTGCGTATCAGAAAGCTTAGAAAAGAATAAAACCTCTTTGAAGAAAATTAATATGCCATGATCCCTCCATCTGTCTCTATTGGACATGAGGGAGCTCTCGCAGCTCTAGGAGTCTGCTCTGTGATGGCTGTAACCGTGTTTTGCCGAGGTGAGGGTGTCCGTTACGGGTTTGGTGTATCTGCCTGTCTGCCGTGTCCAAGCTAAAACTGCTTTTGAAAAGACCAGCTTTTTTTATTTTTCTGTCATATAAAATAAGTAACCTTTCCTTGTCCCTCACAGATATTCAGGTGTTGATGGGCAGCCTGGTGTATCTGCGGCAAGGTATAGAGAACTCTCCGTACGTTCATCTATTAGACGCGAACCAGTGGGCGGACATCTGTGACATCTTCACAAGAGACGCCTGTGCTCTTCTGGGTCTCTCAGTTGAATCACCTCTCAGCGTTAGGTATGCCGCTTTTCACTTGCTTTTAAGACCGGGTACGCTGTGTTTTGATTTCTGTTTCTTGTGGAGGACAACAGAAATTGCTTTTGAGAAGCGGTCTCATCTGGCAGGCATTAAATTAAGAGTATAGTTTCAATTAGCTCTAACAAGATTTGCGAAGATTAGAGATCAGAGGTTCCCCTGTGCCGTGCTTCACCCTGCATCTTTGCAGCTCAAGAGGAAGGATTCACGGATGGAATTTGTCTTCTGTATTTAGACATGGTTGTGAAAGGTGAGGGTGGCAATCAGCCAGTTATTCCCACAGCAAATGTGTGAAAACTGTCCCTGAAAAAATACTCCATCACCTCAGTTTTTAATCCACACATTGCTTTACCCATCTTCCTCCCAGAAGAATGCTTAGGAGTGATGTCGTGATTTCAGCTGCTAAAATTTCCAGATTGTTTGCTGGAGCTCGTTTGCCAAGAAGAAAGAGGCACTTTCAAGCTCAGCAGCTAATCTGACAAAATGCAAATCTGTAGGAGGCTGCTGGAAATGTGAAGACGAACCAACCTAATCTCCTTCTAGCTTCTCTGAAGATAAAACAGATTAGCTGCTATTTAGCCTTTGGATGTCAATTCCCTCGATATACTTGCCTGATGTTCTCATTCTCATTTCAGACATTAAATAGAAAATAAATTATATGTATCCTTGTGGGCTTGATTTGGTACTTAGCAGAAGTTTCACATCCTCTTCTTTTTGTGTGTGTTTGTTCTGGCTTTTATTTCTTTTTGCTGTTTGCATGTTGCTATTATTAGACTTCTGTACTTAGAGCTCTTAAAATGGTCAAGCTTTCTGCTCCTCCTGATTGCACCTCTGTCGCAAAATAGACAGAAGCAACAAAGGGAGCACTTTCAGATTAATTTTCTCTCTACAACAAACATTACGAGTTCCAGATTGAGGGTTTTATAGGTACCTAAAACTTCTCTCTCTGGTTTCTGGTTTTCAATTTTTTTTCCTGTTTCAGTCAGATTAACAGCGACCCTTTGCATTTAAATTGCTCAGGCGCTGACACTGTAATGCATTTTGCAGTCCAAATGGCCAAGAGATTTTCGGTGAAGTGGAAAATCCCTGTTATTGATGTTTGGGCTGTTTGGACTCTTTCTTTGTGCCTGGTGTGAAATGGATTGCACTGAAATGTATTTACTGTATAGGTGGTATCTATACTCGTGAACAAGATCGTTCTAAACTGGTGTGACCTTTGAGTGCCGCAAATCCTTTAGAAATTAAACCAGCTTGAAGTTAAATCCCTGCTGTAAAATATATTGCTTTCTAGAACAGGACCAGTAGTCACTTTTTTTTAAGACTGATTGGTTTCTCCTTTATTTATCTAATCCTGTGTGGGCCCCATGGTCTGAGTTACCATGTGGAGTCAGTGGAATAACTATTATGCTAAGGAGGTCATGGTTCAGTGTCTTGAAGGACTGCAGGCCACCATTTGAATTCACCGTTTGAGTTGTTACACCCTTGAAGGGCTCTTCCAGAGATGTTTTCATTTTAACAGGCTGCCCAGGGAGGTGGTGGAGTCCCCATCCCTGGAGGTATTTAAAAGCCACTGAGATGTGACACTGAGGGACATGGTTCAATGATGACCTGGCTGTGCTGGCTTAATGGTTGGACTCAACGATCTTGAAGGTCTCTTCCAACCAGAATGATTCTATGATTCACACAGAACCATCAAAGCAGTAATGCTTTTATTTCTACTAATACTGTTTATCTAAACTTGCCCTGGAGTTAAGACAAGTTACACTCAGGGCTGAAATAACCCAAAAGCCAAGTGTAAGGATTAAAATGGCTGGTCAGAGGTGAGGGGTATGGTTTTTGGGGTTAGTTGTTTTTTTGGCTTTGGGGTTTTTTTTGGTTTTGGGTCTTTTTTTTTAATATAGCTTGGGCAAGAGTTCCATAGGCTTCAGGCACATCTCTCCCAAGTAAACTAGCCAGAGCCGTCCTGCAGAAACATAAAAATGAATATCTGGAGGGGCAGAGTGGAGAGGAAGCTCCCAATTTCTGTAGACAATAAAACTTGTGCAAATAATAAAATAATCTGCCAAAGAAACGGAGCAGGCTGATGCAAAGGTCAAATCCTGTTGCTGTTGCTGCTGATTTCAGGCCTGTAGTACTGTCATCAGACTGAAATCCATCAAAACATCGGGTAATTTGTGGAAACTCAGTGTCACACTTGCTTTTGTAACACAGTGAAATATTTCAAAATAATGCGGTGAGTCCTGGCAGTGGGTAACTCCTGGAGCAGCCTGAACTGTTGGGACACACCGACTTTATTCAGTTGCGTGCTGCCATTCTTGTTACAGGCTGTGGTTTCCTTCCTTCGCTTGCCTTCCTGGGGTTTTTTCAACATTTCTTTTCTTTACTTAAGGTGCAGGTGGAAAGACACGTTTCTTTACGTGGTAATTACAGCTAATTAAAGGATTACGGCTTGTGTGTACGTGCAGGTTATACGGAAACTCGTAGACTGTGTGTACTCTTCCACAGTTCAAAGCAACTACCTATATAAGCTAATATGATGCCTCCCTCCTGTACAGCTCAAAATCCAAGTAGGTGGTATGGCAAAGTGATTCACTGGAAGAGTCAGAGCGGGGATTAACTGTTGTTTTCAGTCCCGAATGAGGGCCCTCGCTCGAGGCGCAGGGTGACTGATAACCTGCCCCAAAAACCTCTTGCTTGTTCTACTTGAAGGGAGCTTAGAAATACAGAGAAGAACGGAGTTAAGTGGTGCAACACCCCTGGCCCCCAGTTTTAACCTTTAAATGCTCATTTCCTAACAGGTACCTTACGTTAACATGTCCTTGTTCTGCAGTTTTTCAGCAGGTTGTGTAGCGTTACCGGCTCTAATTAATATCAAGGCAGTTATTGAGCAGAGGCAGTGCACAGGCGTTTGGAACCAGAAGGATGAACTACCGGTGAGTTGATGCTGAGTGATCCCAGGGCAGATTTCTAATGGCAAATACTCTTTTCAGGTTTCTTTTGTGCCGTAAATTAAGGAACGTTATACATGGCTGCCTCCTCCAGCAGCTTTGGGGCTTCCTACTGTACTGGGGGGGGGGGTGTCTCCATCTCAGGCCGATGGATGTCCCTGCTGCTTTCCTGTTTGTAGGTTCAACCAGTAGCGAAGCTGAGCATGAATCGCAGACACCCACCCACGCGCACACACACAAAGGACACTGATACGACCGGCTACGCAGGCTGCCGCAGACAAGGCGCTGCCTTCAGCAGCACCCACGCGCAGGATTTGCATAAAACATAAGTATAGATGGCCAAGATCCCTTCCTCCTCTCTGGCTGCTAAAAAATTAAATTCTCTGGGGAAAGCACACACGCACCACTCCAGATTCACAAGGAAATTCATGTTTAGGGACCCTCAAATACTGGTGCGGCCCTTCTGGCCCCGTTTATAGCCTGTTCTGGCCGTTTCTCCACAGTCCCCTTCCCCTGCACATTCCTCCTGCAGTTTGTGTGATTCTACCGATCCTCACTCCTCCAAGACCCTCAGGTTTGCTTTCTTATCTGTTGGCGAAATCCAGGTTTGGTTGCTGTTTCTTGATACCTATCAGTTAGTGTGACTGGCAAGGTTGTTGCTTGTTGTTGTCTCCATTATTTTTGTCAGGTTTATATCTCTTGGGTTTGTTTGTTCCTCCCGCCTTCACTTGTTATCCCCTTTCTCATTGAAAAGGTCTTTGATCAAGTGACCTCAGCAAAGCAGGTGCTCTCGCCTTCCCCTTGTCCTTACACAGAATGTGTGAGATGTTTCTCTGTAACTGCAAAGGAAATGCAGGGGGTTTTTCTCAGTGAGAAACATGAGCTTCCTCTGGCTAGGCTGGAGCTCTGTCCGTGGGCTGCTTCGTGCTGACTCTTCATCAGGCAGATAGGAGATGAAAGAATTACTGCTTCATCTGGAGCCATGGGAGCTGAGCAGGGATCCAGTGCATTATGCTTCCAGCACAACTCGTTTATATCAGTCAAAATGAAGCTCGGTGGTTACGAAACCCCAGTTTCCCTTTATAGCTCTTACCAGGTGCGTGCAGCTCCCCAGTGACCTGCTCCTGATTTGGAAAGAAAACCTATTTAGAGCAAACTGGGCATGAACTGAGGTAGCCTCTTTGATTGCAGCTGGCAGAGATTCGTTTATAGCGTAAGTACACGTGTTGAGTTTCTCCCCGCAGTGTTCTCTGTAACGCTGAGAGCGTAACCTCGGAGAGTGACAGCTTGATGGATTGATGCTCTGCCATCCAGGCGGGGATGGTTAGCTGGGGAGCGTTTGGGGAAGGATTGCTGTCAGATGCAGATCAGTTAATCATACATATGTACCTCCTTGCATTTTCTGAGCTTGAGAGTCTCCAGCGTGTACGGCTGAGGCAGAGTGGGGCTGGGAAGCCTTATTTTCATTGTGCAAAGGCAGATTAAGTAGTGTGAAAAGGCTACGTTATCAGGTTTTGTAAAAGGTTAAACCTGTGAGGACTGGTCAGAGCCGGGAGCTTCAGGTACAGAAGCTGTGATTTTTGCAGTTCTCACTCGATTCCTGAAGTCACAGACACGTTCTTCTCTGAGCCGTCTGCTTCTGAAATAGTTTCGTCCTGATGGCAAGAGTTGTGCTCTACCAGTGTCTCCCGTGTTGGTACTGGAAATAAATGGTTCTGGTACACTGCATTACTGATGTGACACGTAGGTGTTGGGTGAGTCTTTCAAGAAGCTGTAGATCATGAACATAATCAATCCAAGGGGTTTTCTCTCTTTCCCCCTGCCCCTTAAATAAGACCTATCATCTAAACCACTTTGGAAATCACTGACTGGGAAATACAGAAAGTCTTGTTGGGTCATCAGCTCAGTTTTCCTGCCAGGGTGTGGCTCTGCACTGAAATACACACTTGTCCCTTGGCAGAATGCGCTGCTTTGTTGGGGATGGGGAGAAGCACCAATAAATCACCACTTCAAGATCCCAGTTAAGTATTTTTGGCTAGGAAATCGTCAGGCATCCACACAGAGGATTTTGCTGCCTTTGCAGCTGCAGAGTGAAATCCATTAAGTAAGGACCATGGCCTGAAGGGATAATTGTCTGGAAATGGAGTTTCCCAAGATAAATTGTGGTGTTAATTTCTTTCACAGATTGAAGTGGACCTCGGGAAAAAGTGCTGGTATCATTCAATATTTGCCTGTCCCATTCTTCGTCAGCAAACAACAGATAATAATCCACCTATGAAGTTAGTCTGCGGTCACATTATATCGAGAGATGCTTTGAATAAAATGTTTAACGGCAGCAAGTAAGTACCATCCTTTTTTTTTTTTCCAAGCTACATACAGATGAGGACATCTTAGTATTAGAATACCGTGTTTGGGGAAAATTGAGTTCATAATTACATAATTGGTGGAAGCTTGTTTATTTTAGAGAATGATTTAAAAAGCCAGATAAGCCGAGTTGGTGCGGTGGAGAAAAACGTAATAAACCCTCTGGTGTTGTAGAGAGTGAGATTAGGTGAAGAAATGCAAGGAGCAGAGTCATTTTCCAAGTTGTAAGTACCACTGTGTTGTCTTAAAAGCCTCAGCCTCCATTTGGAATTTACACACACAATTTTTCTTTGGGAGCAAGGTTAGTAATGGATGAAACACCCCTTAAAAAAATAAAATAAAACCTCGAGGGGAAATACAGCTTAGTAACTGAGCAGGCAGTTGAATTTTCACTGTGGAAATGCACCTTCTGAGATATCAGTGGGGTGCCCACAGGCTTTTGGGAAGGAGGAAATGGGAGAGATGCAGTTATACAAATTTTCTGGAGGAAGAACCAGTGGTAATTTGAATATATGCAGCTTCCTTGGAGGCTGTCAGCTTAATTTAGAGTCTTGTGAAATCCGGTGTGGAAATAAGCGACGCTATGAATGAAAACGCCGAGTGATGTTTTGTTTTCTTTGCCCTATTAGAAAAACCTAAATGTATCGCCTCCAGGGGTGACTACAACCATTTTAAGGCAGTAAAATCGCTGCTACATCATTCCTGTCCCCGATCGCTCGTTCCTGGTGCTTTCATTGATCAGCTTTAGTGACAGCGCAGCTCGGACGGTGTGAACTTGAGGGTGGAGGGTTATCAAGGGCCCAGACTTAGAGATGGGGAAAAACGGATCAATGCTGGAAGAAATACTGTAAGCAGGTGGAATTGTATCAGTGGAGACCTCAGCAGGGAGGCCAGGCTGACCTCTGCAGTCCTACCCTGCAGAAGCTGATCTACACGGGTTGTAAAATCGCAGCGTTTTGGGAACCGGACAGTAAAAGGCACTGGAGGCTGAGGCAGCTGAAGTGAAAGCTGCTATTTAAAATGACTAAAATGCAACAAACTAATCCTGAAGTAGAAAGAATAGATGACTGACGAAGGGTAATTTTGTGGTATTTAATAATTCAGGGGTGCGTGGGTGAAAGGTGAGAAAGAACATAATGAGAAGAAAAAGCGTGGTGAGGGCTCTCTCAGCTAAAGGTGACTTTTGATGGAGCCAAGCAAAGCGTTACGGCTTAAGAGTACATTTGTTTCGTGCCACGGGGGGAGAGAGAGGAGGGGCTGTCCCTGGGAACTCGATACCTTTAATGCTCGGTTGTCGCACGTCGCCGCAATCCTAACACATTGCCTTTGTCCCCAGATTAAAATGCCCCTATTGTCCGATGGAACAGAGCCCCGGAGATGCCAAGCAGATATTTTTCTGAAGAACAAGTTTGAATATGCAGTTTGTAAGTGACTCTCTGGATTTCAGGTGCATTTCAGGAGAGTTAAACCACGCTTGTTCCGTTTTACGCGGCCGACTGAGGACTCCTGTGTTTGTATAAGCTAACGCTACAGAAACTTTGCCAACATTTAGTCTATACATACCGAGTGGAAATGCTACAGAAATATTATTACCATAGGGCTTTACTATACTCTTGGTCTCCATACCTGATCAAGTTACTACACCAGCAGTTGTCATTTGATGCAGGTTTTTGTACTTAATTAATTATATGGTGACTTTTTACCTTTTAAAAGCAGAAATGGATCACCCCCATTTGTTTAATATTCTTCCTGCTGTTACTCTCTCATTCTATTGATAACTGTCACCTTAGAGAATGTTTGTGGAAAAAGTTTTATTTCCTGTAACGTGTACATAATTAATTAAAGGTAAATACTTCAGAAAAAAAAAAGTTTGATAAATTGAATAGTGGTTATAAAGCTACTTTGTATTTTTTTTTTCCCGCTGAAAAAGCTGTGATATATTCCGAGTTTTTCTTTCAAACATTTTTTTTTTCCAACTTTTACATAGAATTCACAAGTAAATGTGCATATATATAAAGTATATAAAATATTTAGCCCCAAAGGGGGGCTGCCTGTTAAAATCCATCACTAATTTATAAGGATGTGGCTTAAATTACTACCGGAGCAGAGAGGGAAGAGGAAAATCCTATTTCTTTGGTTTCCCGATCAAGAAGTGTTTGTATAAGAGACCTTCAAATAAATTCTGAAGTGGAAGTGCTTTTAGTCAACAACATTTGCTCTCTGGCCTTTATAGTCATGTTCTTTGAACTTTGTATTCAGGATTAGGCTATAAATGTCATGTTGCTGTATAGTTTACTAGTCATTATAGTGTGCTATTTATAAACAGTTATCAAAACCAAATAAATTGTAGAAGTATTCATTGTTAAATGGGGGGAAAAAAAGCATGTTCCGATACAACCTACTGATCATGACTCTGCCCTTGGCAGAACCGGGCCCTACATCATATCTTAGGAGGTAGCAAGTTTTTCTGTAGCTTGAGAACACTTTGCTTCTAGCCTTGTTTTTGTAGTAGAATATTACTGCCATCGCCACTTTTTTCTGCTAAACTTGTCATATTGTTGACTAGGTAAATTTGTACTCGTAACCGAGACGTAGATCATGGCAGTTGAATCTTTTCTAGTGTGCATATATTTGTATTTATTGCACTGTCCTATAGTAGGGCAAGCGGCCATAAGGCATGCAGAGCTACATGTAAAATTATATTTCTGTATTGTGTAGTTAAAAAAAAAGAAAACCCCAAGAAACAAAAGCAAACCCAAGCTTCTATGGTTGAATCCTGACACACTGGTTGAATGCACTAGCACAATGCACTACAGAGAAGACCGTCTTTGAGAAATCTACACCTCACGCATTTGTTTGTCGCCTGACTTGAGAGACTGAGTTGGACTCTTTTATCGGAGCAGTGGCAGCGGACGTCCCTAAAGAGATGTTAAGAGGAGTGAGTCAAGGCTCACGAATTTTAAACTTCAAATGTGTTTGATAACGTGTGTGGAAAATACAGGTGTGTGATTTTTCTTGCAAAAACTTCAATTGTATTCACACTGAGTTCAAAACAACCGCGTTACCAAGTGGTAAAATCAACAATAAACGGGTGAGGATATTATTTTCCATGTAGGTTTCCTACTCTTGCTGAAATTGCTTTTCATCTTTTCTTTCGAGTGGGATTGCTTAATGCTTGGGATTTATGTGGAACAGCATATGAAGTATTAAAAAAACCCCACCAACCCAACAAAACCAACCAACCCACCCAAACAATGACAAAACTCCACAACCCCAGCCTGAAGTGTAAGTGCTGCATCTCTTTCCCTGTTACACTGCTGCTGTTTTGACACTGGTGTGGACACCCATTAGTGCTGATCGTACCTCTAATGCAATTGCTTAGAGAGCAAGAATGACACAGTTATTAAACAGCAGGAAGGTACGGATTCAATTTACAGATTGGAAGGTTTTTAATTCAGAATAATCCTGGGTTTACTTTTAAATAGCGCGTGTTGGAGCTACGTAGCTAATTCAGAAATTCAGCTGTTGTCACCAGATAATTGCGATGTCTGTGTTTACCTAAAAATAATGGCTTGCAGTTTTGAGGCTCCACCAACAGATGATGCTAGCACGTTAATATAGAGCGCTTGTCTAGGTACAGTAGTGGGACAGGGTGCTGGGTGGTTTTGAGACGTGTCTGCGTTTTGATTTCCCTTCAGTTTGCCCTTTGGGGTGATGCACGTTGTCTCCTACTACTGTCTGATACTTTCCTGGTAGCTAGAGAAAGCGCTTGCACAGGGAAAAGTGAATCATTCTCTGAGGTTATCATACTTAGAGTACTGTTGGCGCCTGATATACTCATTTTTCTTCGACAGAGTTTGGGAATATCCACAGTTTAAAAAAGTCATTGATTTTAGACCTACCGTGGTGCCTGAGATCTGTCTCTATTACACTGCTGGACCAGATTGTGAAGTCTTTGATTAGTCCCTTTGTGCAGCGAGTGCCTTTTAACGAGTCTGCTGCATAACGAGAGTAAAGAAACTCAGCACATTCAGATCTGTATCGAGCTTACCGTGTCACTTCTTCCCTGGGCTTGCAGCTGGTGCTTTTCCCCCCTCTCCTTTGCACGTTGGGTCGAGCAGCAGCTCTACAGCACCAGCTAGGGGGGGTGTAGGTGGGCCTTAAGCCAGGGATTTTTAGACCGTACTTACATAAAAGGTTTAGCTTGCAGTTGCTCTAAAAGTCATGGTTGGTTATAAATACAACTTCCATAGCAGTGGCTTGCTAGTGGTGTTATTTCTGTGCCTATTAATAGGCATAATATCTCTATATTAAGGGAGTTTGAATTTTAGTAAATGAAATAGGAAATCTGTTGTGATACGTTCTTGGGGGGTTTCCACTCTGACTTGTGGTATGAAACATAATGAGATACCTCGAAATCGGATAGTAGGGAATGAAAATGGTACATGGTCTTTTTGATCTCCACACCTATCGATCGTTTTTGCGGTGCTGTGACTGTCAATAACACGAAGCTCATGTCCTCATCTCCCTTTAGTACTTGCTATGATCTGTGGACTATTTTTGAATTAAGGAAAGTCTTTTCCTGCAGTGACTTCAGCTCTACCCGTTGCAAGTAGACACAGCCGAACAACCAACCCACCTTCCTTTCTAAAAATCAGTGTTTTCTCCGTGGAAATACCGTATTGATTTCAGTCTGCTGTCTGTGAGCCGGGTTAATTAACGTCTGTGGAAGCTGCCGTGAAAGCTGCGTGTTACGAGTAATGAGTTAGAGCTTCTGATCCCTGTTAACTTAGACCTGTCTCCATCCTGTTGCTTTCATTCTTTCTTTTTAACAGTTTACAGGATGACCACTGTGAAATTTCGGTTTATTTATGAGTATTCAGAGCCAGCTTGGCAGGTTTAACACAATAAGCTTGGGTTAGGTTTTACCTGCTACATTTGTTTGCCTGTTGCAAGATACCGATTTCCTTTCTGTGCTTTTTGCTAGAGAGGTTGATTTTTCTCTAGGGGGGCGAAAAAATTATGCTCCTTAATCCATCCCAACTCTTACATGTTTTGTGAGTAGGGACAATGTAGGGAAAGGTGCTTTGAGAGCAAGAAAAAACATTGAGAGACCGGCAGCAATGATGTGTAGTGAGCAAAGCTGTAATGCGGTGTTACGTTACTGTTCTGAATTTAATCCAAACCCTAAGATACATATAAAGGAAGAGTGGTTTATGAAAATATATGTGAGAGTAGAGTGACTTTTATGACTTTGTCTCGTACTCCTTTATGACTGCATGTTTGCATTATATTAACAGTCCTATAGGGAAATACGGAAACTGGAATTGTGTGCAGCATACTGTAAGCTCTTCATGAATCCTGCTTGGCCTGTGTGCAGGAACTGGTATTTTCACATTATGCTGACCTGTGGTAGTTTTTACAGGACAGCTCTATCTGTACATTCAAATGCAAACCCCTTGGAAGTGTTGTCCAGTCCCTACTCCACTTTAAAACTAAGGTTTTTTTCACATTCTGGAGTGTTATTTGAAATGTAGCCAAACGCCACATTTCCGCATTTCTGGAACAGGCTGGAACAAAAACTCAGCGCTGGTGGGTGCTGTGATCTGGGCAGGAGTGAGCAAAGCTTAGCTGAGTTCGTTCAGCCTTTGAAGGGGGAGATCCCCTTTCCTCCTGCTTTTCTTCTGCCTCGTATTTAATTTCAGACTTAGTGATGCTGCTGTTGGCTTCTTCCTTCTTACTGTCAGGTTGTCCCTGTGGCTTTTCCTTCGGCTAAAGAAACAGGGGTGGGGAAGGTGCAAATATCTCAGTTCCAGTCTTAAGCATGATCCATGAGATATTTGCATGTGGAGGGAGGAACTAAATATACAAACACAGCTTTTTTTTTTGTCTGACAACTTTTCCCCCCTCAGAACTGAGAGTAAATTCCAGTACTTTCCAAGGTTTCTAAATGACACAGGAGGCTTCCAGGAACATGGAGCAGAAGTGACAGGTCTCCCGTGACAAAAATGGTACGTATGCAGTTTATTCTGCACAGCTCAGGATGGGAATCCAGTGATGGATGAGTTCTGCTGACCCTGCCTGTCAAATAGATTTGATTTCGGATGAATCGGAAAGAGGAAATGTAGTTACAGGAAGGTCGTATTTCACTGTCTATTAACTGTTCTTCTAGAGATTTCTGTAATTCTTTCCTTATTCCACTTTTCTGTCTTGAATGCCGCAGAAGCAGCAGCAGGGGGCTCTGGTTTCTGTGGGGTGGCTTCCAAGCACTTGCACAAGGTGCACCACAGCATGAGTCTGAGGAGTGTATTCGGTGCCTGCACTGTGACAGCTCATCTGTCAAATCCAGGCTTGGACAGACAAAGTGACTTTAACTGCCCAGTCCAGTTACTGGCTCTTCTGGGGTCATCTTGAGTGTATGACCGACCTGGAGCTGATGCAACTCATCACAGTCCTTTGTCGCTCGGCAAACACTTCAGAGTAAGTGACGCACTGGATGGAGTTAGAAGCAGGTGTCTTAGCAAAGGCAACAAATTCTGGATGCTCTGTGTTGTGGGGGCATCTGATGCCTCCCTCAGCTTCATGGGGCTTTCAGTGACCATCTGGTATCCTTCTTTCTTTATTAGTTGTGGTTACGCCTCAGTTGTGAATCAGCTCTTACTCTTTCCACCATTAAGTTTCAGCTCCTTGGTTGTTTGCCCATCAGCTTGAGAGTTTTGAGCTACTCTGCTGTTAATTTTGAGCAACTCCACAACAAGGTAACCGTCAGCCTCTGATCACATTTATTCCTTCTGCTTCTCTTTGAAAGTCATTCCACATCTCAGACTCTAATTTGCCCTGTATTAACCTGTAACAGCTTCCAGCCTTTGTGTCTGCACCCAGTGCAGTCACCTCACCATGTAACTTAGAACCTCCTTCGCGTGCTGCTAGCAAAAAGCTGTCAGATCTGTAGGGCCTGTCCAACAGCAGCTTCCTGCGTGGAGGGACAAACACCCTTGAGCTGCCTCTCTAGACTCCAGCTCAGCCAGTTCTCCTCTTTTCATTGGTGCAAGCAGCAGCCTGGGCTTCTTGCCCAGACATCGCAAGTTGACCACAGACTAAGCCATCCACTCTGACCTTGCTCGGTTTGCTAGAGGCATCTACTTGGCTTCTTGCTTGGTGCCCTGTTAGTCATCCACCTCTACAGCAGGGCTGGAGTTGCTCTCGGCTCCTTCCCTTCTCCCTGCTGCTCTGGTATTTGCATCTGTGCTGCCTGGAGTGTTGGCTACAGCTGACCTGAACTGCGAGATGAGTGGGTCATGAGACCGTGTGGAAGAAAGAGCTGGTGAAGGAAGCTCAGTCCTGCTTTGGAGAGCTGTGCTGTGTCACTGCTGCTGTCGGAAGGTTCCTGGGTGAAATCAGTGTGGGGGTTTGAAGCAAACTTCTCGTGGCTGTTTCTGCCCATGAGGTGTTCTGCGTTCTCGGGATATTCAACATGAAACTTGGGAGAGTGACTAAAGAAGAGTTCAGTGTGTATTCTGCTGCATGCCTTAAGCTGCCTCTTCTGGTTCCCTCAACCTGCTGATCCTCTGCAGAGGTGGCTTTGCTGGTTCTGTAGCAAACGCTGAATCGCAGCAGTTCAGTCCGGTGTATATTTAAGCATATTTAAATTGCAGCTGTTCACAAACAGAAAATTCTGTGTAAGAAGAGGCTTTTAGCCCTCGGTATCATGTCCATGGACATGTACTTAGAGTAACTCACAGAAAGGTTGCAGGTGGAGAGCTGGATCTGCTTTTAAAATTAATTCCCTGATAGGTTTCGGTTGACGCATGATATATCTTCCAGTGCCACAGAGGGATAATGCTTCTACTAGTACTTCATATGCAGTTTGGGTGGTGCATCCCTTTGGTTAACTACAGATCTAGGAACCAAAATCAGAGACCACAAAGATTTGTGTTTTAGGAACGCAAAGATGTTAACAAAGATAAGGAACTGAAAACGATGCCCGGCTGACAGCAAGGAAGAAGCTGAAAGTTGCTAATAGAGTTCAGTGAACAGTCATGTATTTTTAATAGCTTGACTATACCCTGTAAAAAGCCCTGCCCCAGTACCTTACAGCTGTGATGATGCTGTCCAGAAACTGGCAGGCAGGAGACATTGTAATATGTCCATTAACTGGGTTTGCTTTTATGTGAAACATACCCTCTGAAGAGGGAATCAGCTACACAGACGGCAGTGCTGACATCCAAGTCCTTTGCTTGGAGCTGGAACTGCTGGGAACCTGCTAGGTTTGAATTTATGAATGAAGTCATAGAATGCCTTAGGT
>WEIS01015260.1:1539-18089 GCA_013389965.1 Todus mexicanus | reverse complement strand
TCAGTTCAGCTTTGTTGTTTGAACACACTGGTGATAATGGACACTTCCTGCAACAGTGGGAACAACATTTCTTGTGAATTTAGACACATATTTTTCCTTCCAAAGATGACTACTTTCAAGTCCCACAAAACCAGCGACTGCCATGCTTACTATCTCAGCAGGTGTTGACAATTTTGTATTACATACTAATGCTGCAGCAGCATATTCTGGCCTCAGCTGGACCCTTTGAGCTCAATACCACAGAGGAAAAGAGTAAATAATAGTTCCTGTCTACCGCAAACATCTTACTAAGAACCAGCCTCTCTAGTCATGCCTACTTCAGAGACAAGGAAAGGGCACATATCATGGGATCTCCTCTGCACATGTTTCTTGTAAGTTGTTGTACATGCAATTTTCACAGATAAGATGCAGTAATTCTTCCTGCAGGAAAGAGAGACCAGGGTGGATTGCTAACAGCTCCTACGGTTTGAACCTGGTGCTCCATTTCACAGGAGTCCCAGTATTCAGCAGTGGCTGAACGAATTTTCATGGCCCATTTCTCATGGCCCAAAGACTGTAACTTGGGCACTCTGGTCTAACGCATCAGGAATAATAAGACTAAAGAGACTTATGTCATGGCAGAGGGATGGAAGAACGATAAGCCACTTCAGTATAAACTGGCAGTATGCTTAATCTACATGGATGAGCATAAATCCAAATAACAGCAGCAGGGATCTGAACTCATCACCCAACTATTATGAAAGGGCAATCTCATTTCCTCTCACCATCTTGTCTACTATTTAATTATTTGCTCACTTCAGGGCTACTCACATGGTTTTTCAGGTTAGTAGACTAGGATGAAGAAAAAAACCAAACCAACAAAACAGCTTCCCACATAATATTGTTGTTGTTGATAAATGAAGAAAGAGAAAAAACTAAGCATGAAGTTATGAGTCACCTGAATTCACTAAAGCCAGATGTAGAATTCAGGAACAGGCACTGACATGCACTCATGAAAAAAATACAAAGTTGCTGTAGCCTCTCTCCCAAAGAAATGCTGCAGGGCAGTAGGACTAAGGGGAGTTTAAAAAATAAAAAGAGAATGGGGGAGAGGGGAGGCTTCTTAACATATAAATCACAGTGTCAAAATCCTTTTATCTTTTGGCGCCCAAATCTCTCATCTGCCTTAGCGAATGCTAAACAAGTCACTAGCAATTCTTTGTGAATTTTTAATTGGTGTTTTCACAACCTTATTACTGATATTTCTAAGAGAAATTAGCAGATGTTCACCAGAAGAGTTTTATAGAGTGAAATCTCTCAGATAGGCAAGGGGTGAGCCTGAGAAAGAGCTAGCTTGGCATCGGCTGCAACAAATACTCCTAGCTTTTGTCAGCTTCAGAATATAGTCACCAGGACTGGAAAAGGTAGGGTGAAATTGCCTATATTTGTGCAAGCATTAGATTTTACATACAAAGTGGAAGACTGGTTTAGCAGTATCTGGTCTCCAGTTTACACACAGCAAGACAGGAGTTTAACCCTTTTCCCTGGTGACAATACAAAACTCTGTTTCGTATTGCTACAATAAGAAGAGAAAAGTGAAAACTTTAAGATATGTAGTAAATAGTCCATAATACAGTTCCAACCCCCATGTTTCTCTGATCTCGCCAACTGATCTGCCAGAAAGGTCCTTGAAGAGGTAAGAGCTAAGGTCTGGTGCTGGAAATTGTTTATCAGATGGCTTATGAATAAATAGGCAGCACTTCTGTTAGCAAATCCTTCAAAAGTCAGGGTTTTTTGAAAAGCCAGGGAAGAAAACTCAAGTAGTTTCACATTTTCATTTTGAAGATGGCAAAAGTGGTTTTCTCAATATTTTTAAATCAAAATTTTCAATTGTCTTTGTGCAATGCCATTTTCATTTAAAGGTTGCTCTATGTAAGACTCTGAAAGAAAGCTGAATAGTCCAAAACTTAAATAAATCCTTTTGTTTGCAGCTGAATTAAATTGTCCAGGTTGGCTCTAACACAAATTTTCTCACTTTGCTGTTCCACCAAAAAAAGAAAAATATATGGGTTTGTTTGACCTGACCCAATTTTAAGTCAGCCACTGAAACAAAACATCTATTATTGACCCAACCTGGCTAATGACGAAAGTTCCTGTTGCTAGAATATGTTGGGTGCAAAAAGAAGTTTTAAGAAAAAGGGAGATTGTGCCATCAGTGCACTTTTGAGGTTGATGTTTTTTCCAAATACCGTATGGCTAAACAGGAGTGTGAAAGGAGCCATTAAGCCATTCACTATGACGGAGCCAGGGCTGGATTCCAGCAGCCAGAAACTAGGCTCATCATCTTACTTACTATTTCTTCTTCCCTGTTTCCCACTTCTACATCATAGACTCAAACAGAAAATTCCACAGGATGGCAAGTAACATTCTGGTTTGTGCCTGGGTAGTATCTACCTGGTCCATAGCAAAGACTCTTCAGTACAAATCTGTACCACCACGGGAAGAACGATCATTCTCAAATTCAATACTTGCTTTCTTGTTTTCCCAGAATAAACACCACAAGCTGATTGAAACAATTTTATTCCCTTTTCCCCAATGAAAAGACAACTTTAAATAAAAGGAAAATCCTTATTTTCTACAATTTGCAGCTTCTAACTCTCTAAAATGGAAGAAGAAACTGAATCCTGCACTTCTAAAGGAAGACTCTAATGACCTAAGCCTGGGCTTTTGCTGGACACACCTACTAGGTCTTAATGTGGACTCTGGTCTTAGGAGAAGTGGAACTGTAGGTCATCAGAAAAATAAGCTGTGGGGTTGAACAGGCATAAATTGGCTACAAAATTGGATCTATTTCATTCGAATTTCTTAGTCCTGGGTAGAATATCTGAAGGCATCAATATTTGCAGAGATATTTGGGGTACGGTCATTGAAAAGCTAACCAGATAGGCTATGATTTTCAACAAGTACCTGTCACAGATACGGAGAAATATCTGATTCTGTACAGTTCATAATCCCTAAATCAATCATCTTTTCCTCTCATCACCCCTTACTCTTATCCAAGCTGTCCCCTAAATGGGTTCAAGAGAACCAAAAATTGATGCATTTGTACAGTTTTTCTTCATGCCAGATTGAGAGGAGAAGAAAATAGCATCCTGAAATATGAAAGAGCCATTCTGTTTCTTCAACAGCTGTAGTTTATTAAGGAGATTATCATAACCGAAGACACTCAACCCAAGAAACTCCAGGTTTCCTCTGCTAGGGTAGCCCATGGTAGCAGAGGCTGACAAGGATGCCAGGAATGACCAGCAAACTGGCAGCAAGGGCAGTAGCCAGCATGGTGTGAAGTGTGTTCTTTGGTGCAAACACTCCCGGAGGACTTCGAGAAATTGCCTAAGAAGTCTAAGTCACTTGAAGAGATTGTGGCGTGTTAGAACCCACAGAAAAATGTTTCTCCAATGCATTATTTATTGCTTTTCTGTATTTATATAATATTCAGCTTCCTGAGAGTAATTTGTTTTGGATTGTGTAACGCTGGGCAGAACATCAAAAGTATGTTAATCAGTGGTAATAAAACACTAAGTTTTATGGTCACTGAGGTATTAAATATTGCTAATAAATTATAGGGCTAGCATTTTAAATGAGCTATAGTTTGGAGAAGAGCAGTAACACCATGTCTGAAAACCTTAATTGCCATTGCCTGACTTCCTAATTATCAAGAGTTTCAAATATGTTTTTAAACCAATATATCACTGTCTGTTATGTATGCATTGAAATACAGCTGGATTTGAAAAGCTGCAATAGCACTAAGTATTTTACCCCTTCAAAGCACTCTATGGACATGAAAACACAGCACCTCTGTGAAACAGTCAATTATTACTGTCCCTATTTTATATATTGGAGAAACAGAAGCGCAGAGAGGTTAAAAGTCTCCACTGAGACCACCCAGCTTGTTAGTCAGGGATTGCATCAATAGGGGACACACACTCTCCAGTCTTACAGCACAAGGAACAGACAGTGCTTCCTTTCCACAGATGCAGCCTGACTGTGCAACGACATTAATCCAGTCATAGCAGTGGCATCCCATCCCCACATTGTGTTCCTTCTTCCTGTGGACTGGCAGGGACTGGAAGAAGCAGAAAGTACTAATCTTCCCACAGGATAACTCAGAGAGAGGGAAACCATCCTGTGTATGACAGGCTCTCCTGCATTCCATGCACTAGGACGCATTTTAAAGCAACGTTTTGGTGAACTGCTGTCCTATCCATTGCCCATGGCATTGCATTGTCCCAGCCTCCAGGGCAAGTCGTGCCCATCCCTTGAAGCAGCGTCACTGTTGCAGCACACAACACACACAGCACACATGAGCACGGCAGCATTTGCTGCCAGGATAGTGTAAGCATAATGCCCAGATGGATCTGACAACTGTTCTGCTGCCAGCTATTCTGAACTGAGGAGAGAGCATGAGCCATGAGTCATGTCGGCAGGTGTGCTACCAGTGATCCAGATGCTCTGGAACAGGACTTCTGCAGGGGTCATAAAACATTACCCTTAAACTAGGTAACAGCCTCAGTAGTGAGATGGTCCTTAATCAGAATTGCATGAGGGCCAAGTTTCAAAGCAAGGGGCTTTAGGAAAGCAAGAACTGAGGAAACCTGCCACAGCCTCTCGAAAAACAGGGCTTACTCTCATCTGCAGAGAACTGCTAGCCAAAAGGGCCACAGATAGACCACACACAGTAGGTTTTAGGAGCCTGGCAGCACTGATGAACAGTTTGGCCTCTGCCTTCCATTCACCTTGTCTTATCCCAGCTCCTACACAGCACAAAAAATATAAGCCATCTTTCTTCTTATACCGTCCATTACATTCTCTGCAAGCACAGTCCCAACAAACAAACCTTATGCTGAAGTGCCCGCATCTTCACTCATGCCTCAAGCCTGCAGGGCACTTTCAGACAGCTCCAGGCACTTTGCTGCTGCTCACCAGACCGTATGTTTTGGGGCAAGATAGAACAAGAATGGTTAGCTCTGACTCACCTGTAAGACACAGGGGCTACAACCAAATATGCAACGTGACAGTAAGTCTGCAGGTAGGTCATGACTCGCGTAACCGAGGAGGGGCTGTGGCTTGTCCACCACAGCCACATATGTGTGAGAGTGGGAGGACAGCTAGTGCTCGCCAGTGGAGACCGTGGCAGCCACATGACAGGTTTGATCCGTCAAGCTGCCTGCTGCCCTCCTTCTCTGCCAGCCGTGCTGCTCCTGCAGCTCTGCTACCTCCCTCCAAAACACGGAGGGGCACACAGCCTGACTGTACATCCAGGTAGCTCCTTGCTCACCCCTGAGTGGGAAAGCAAGCCCTCACCTCACCCACGGTTGGGTATCAGGCCCTGGTGTGGTGCAGGAGACCACCAGCCCCGGCAGAAAACCTCCTGCTGATGTGGCAGGGCAATGAGAAGGCTGAACGCTGAGCCGATGCTGCAGGGTTTCTGATGAGGCACGCAGAGCATAAGGAGGACATGATATTTGGCAGTGGTATCCTGTTCCTCTGCTTTGTGGGCTCTTTGTTGGCTGCCTTGTGCTTCCTGACGCAGGCACTCTGCGTGTGGCACGGTCCAGACTGCCGAGGGGGCGCCAAGGGGGCCCACGGGCCCCAGCATCCCCTCCCTGGCACTGCCATTAATAACAGCACTCCCGCTGTTCCCAAGCAGGCTCCAGTGCCATCACAGGGTGACCTGTCAGGGAGTCTGGCCTGGGGGATGAAGCAAGAGGACACAGCTGAAAAAGCCATCTTTACTCCAACAAGGCAGTTGCTTTGCTGCCAAAAAAAGAAAATTATTTCATTTCTCAGGACAAAAGAGAGCTGAAAATTGGGATGGGAAGAAAGACAGAAAAGAAATAATGCAAATTAAAGCACATTCAGATATTTCACAATCGTGTAGTAGGAAAGCATAATGAGCATTCCCAAACACGAAGGCGTAGCCATCAGACATGTTCCAGCCTCAAAATCAGAGATGACACCAGAATCGAGTTTAAGGACAAAACATTTATCAAATGAAGTGTTATGTGGAAACTTCTGTGAGGGAAGCTCACCAAGCTTCCTTCAGAAAATATACGTGAGCTCCTAAGATGTTACCTTTTCTTTTTTTTCCCTAAGCCTCTTATCTCCTGTTTCTTGCTCAGACTTATAAAAGAAAACACAGCCTAGAACGCTGGTTTGTAGCACTCTGAGCACTCCAGACACTAATGATCAATGGGGCCATGTACTGAAAGATCATATTTTTCTTTGAAAACCCATTTGAAGTTACAAAGAAGTCACAGTCCATCTTGCCCCATATCTCCCTTATCTTCTAACTGCTGGTGACCATTGCATACTCTGTTAAAACACTGGCACCCACTTGAAAAAGCCATGCAGATGTTTCTTGCAAAGTCCTGCTTGGATTTCATGTGCAGTCAGGGCAGTGAACAGGATACAGCCTCAGGTTGTAGTAACTGGGCTTGGGCTTATAATAGCAACGAATTTGAATGCTTTCCCAGAAGCTGCAGCCTCAGTGGCACTATGCAGCCAAAGGCTGCTAGAGCACATCTGGTCACAAACAGCTTCAAGCAGAAGCATGAGCAATGCTTTGCTATCCATATATCCTGCCAGCATGGGCAAGACCTAAAATCTTTTGGTAGCTTCTTCTGTTTGGTAGTCTGCTGCTTGCTCATTTGTGGCTGGATCTGCCGCTATTGAACTCAGAGAGACTTCAGATGAACAGGATCAGAGTGTGGTAAAGTAACAAGATAAAGCTTAGATCTCAACCCACTGCCGTATTAACAGTGAGCCTAGTCACAGGCACAGAAACTGCCCTGGCAGCTCATGTGCATTTAAGAGTCCTCGTGGACATGTCTCTTCTTGAATATTAAAATCCTGAAGATGTTTTTCTCCACAGGCCACCACAAAACATCTATTTATTAAAGCTGATTTTGGAAACTACAAAACACGTCAGTCTCTCTACAGACCAGAACCACTTCCACATCAAAACAACCCAATTCTTTTGCCAGATTTATAAAGTCTCAATTCTTATCCCTCCTGAAAACCAAAACACCACAAATATTTACTTTTCTGTCCAACATGCACCTCATTTCCTGCTCAAGTATTGCAGGCAACACCACTTCAGTCATGCAGCAAACAGACACAACTTCCTTTTTGCTCCCTCCCTCTTGCTCTCCCTTTGGTCCCTCTGGCTCCAGATTCCAGCACATCCAGCCATTTCACTTGCTCTCCTGCTGCCAAAAACTGCATGTAAAATTCCTCTCTCGTTGAGCCTGACCTGTTTCTCCTGAGTGGAATAGAAAGCGCTGAAGGGCCACTGGGGCCAAGACTTTAGTAGTACTACCATTAGTCATCATTGGTCACCTTGCTTCTGATATTAACTGTTGTGAACAAAGAAAAGACACTTAAGTAGTAAAATCATTTTGTCATGCTATTATGCAAGTTCCTTACCACAGCCTGACACTGCTGTTTTATAACAAGCTCCATCACCATTCCACATCCCTCTCCAGCAGTTGGGGAACCAACATTGGGATCAAAATTTGAACCATCCCATAATTCAAAATGTACTTCGAAATGTTCAGTTCCAGCTCTCTACTCTTCTGATATCAAAAGAAGTGGAGATGAATTTGGGCTTTTCTTCTCATAGCATTTTTCTCTTCGCTTTGCACAGATTCTTTCACTCATTTCTGGAATATTTATCTGGTGCCATTCTGGAAATACATAAACCAGACTTTCTGTCCACCCATTTTATTCTCTTCACTAGGCCTCCTCAACACATTACAATGTCCTCTGGTAGTTCAAGCGTTCCTGAAGAACCACACATGGAACTGCTTGATTCTTTCACTGTATAATCCAAGGAGATGTATACAGTTGTATATTCCCGTAATACGCCTGTATTTCTTGCACCCGAAGATAAGGCTTGCAACTAGCAAGGATTTAACCTGCAATGCTTAAAAGTGTACAAGCATACTCCCAAATGGTACCTATTAAAGATTTAATTGGAAGTAATTTGGGAAGGAGAATCCCACATTTGGATTATTTATCATGAGTTGGAAGTTGGGCTCAACGATCCTTATTGGTCCCTTCCAACTCAAGATATTCTATGAAGTCATAAGAAAAACAGACTGTCAAACATAAGAAGAGAAAGTTCTGGGAGTTTTCCAATGATTATTGTTGCACAGAAACCTTTTTGGTATCGACGTGTTCAGCTTTTCTGTCCCATTTTATCCACAATTCTCAGATGGAGCTATTTCATGACATGCCCTAAAGGAGAAAAGTGCCAAAACCAGCACTGTAAAGCATGTAAATGCCCAAATAAAAACACTATAAGCATGAGAAAGCTATATTGGATTAATTCTAGTCTAATTCAAAATGTGGAGAGGTGCAAGGGGGAAAGAGAAACAGCTTTATCTAAAGTATTTGTATGATCCCTATTACTGAAGCATCTTAATTCTATACAATCTCTAACAAATTTATGGTAACAGCGCACTTGTGAGGTAGGGATGTGTTATCTTCTGCACTTTACGTATGAGGAACAGGGATTCAGATTCTTTTAAAGCATTTAGGAATCAAACTCTCATTGATTTCAGCTGAAGTTGCATCCCTAAGTACTTTTGAGAATACAGCCCAAAGCAGCTACAATATGCACAAGTAACCATGGGGTTAGACACCTAACGTCCTTTGAGCTCAGCTGCCCAGAGGCCATGCACAGCATGAAGTATGAGTCCCTCGGCACACTGCTCCCTACCTGTTTCTGCACTCCCTGTTCCTGCAGCTGATTACTCCTGCTGCAGTGCTTGTCTTCTTCCTTGCCTCTGCTGAAAAGCATCCTGCTTCCTCCGGACCATATCATAAATTCGTGAAGATTATTTGGACTTCAAAGCTCATCTCTCAAGTGCTTGCTCTTCCTCTCTGGCTTGCTGTCATTGCAGTAAGGACTCTCTCTACTCCATTGCATGGAACATCAAGCAGAAGAAGTCTCATCTCAAATCTCAGCTATGCTTTACATATTCCTTCATTTGACAGGAAACTGACCATCATTCCTTGAGAACACTTTTGTTCCTATTCGCTCATAACATCATCTTAAGACAATGAAGTTTATGCCCTCGAGAATGCCAAAGACCTTACTGAAGTCAAAATAAGGTCAAACGGTTGTTCCTCTTACAAAGGCATGTAATCCAGACTTAAGAGAAAATTGGATAAATTTGACACGATGTCAAGAGAGGGTGTGAGTAAACCTATGCTGTGCAACCACTTATGGACCAGAGGAAAATACAAGTCTACAGTAATAAGAACAGGAGTTATTGTCTGCGGACCCTAGGCAGTCTCTGTTCTCTCCTAGAAATGAAATGAAAAAAAAATGTGCACAAAGAATATTCATGTTGCTGCTTTACCCCATAATTTGTTGAGCAATGGCCAAAAATACATAGTTGCTCTTGTAATTCAGCCACAGATAATTTCTTTTCCCAAACTAGCTAGTACCCAGCTTTCAGGATTGCTAAGTAAGGCTTTGCCATTTGGTGTTTACAATAGCTTTATGAAAGAGATCCTCTGAAACTACTGTTATAGTATCTGGGAGTGAAGTCGCTCAAGTATAAATGCATCAATGTCATTAAAATTACTCTTGAGAAAATTGGTAATTTGCCTACCAAGTTATTCTACTTTCTTTCAGCATGTGCCATTCCGTTCAGTCTTTGGCACACTAAATGCACATAGTGCAGAGGTGCTCGTGGAAAGGAAATCTTCCATTTTCAGTTCATTAGACCCAAGCAAACTGTCTTCTGCTCTGGTCTTAGATTTTTGCTTTCCTCCACTGTTTCTGATCATTCTCACACAGACTGCAGGGGTAAAACTGTCAGCAATTCATAAGAGCTGTTTTCAGTTTTACTTCCTTTCTTGTTTCCTTGCAGATATCCCTTCGACGCCATTGAGTAGATTTGGACATCAGATATACAAATCAGTGTTTGGGACAATTTCCCTACAAATTGGCCTCATTCACAGTAATGACGGTTGGATCTCCAGAGATCAAAATGAAATGCATCCAAAGTCTGTATTGTTTTTCTAAGCCCTAGATTGTTACAGCAAAGTAGTCTTGGAGTAAAACTTCCTCAAAGTTGACAGGACACCAGACTTAAGTCATCTGGGCACCAAACTGGATTCAACTCCAGTAGCTGGAGATGAAGAGAGAAATCTTTTTAATTCATCATAGGAGAGATTGGAAGTTGCTGATCAAAGTGTAAGCACTATTGTAATTGTCTGGACTACTATGAACATTTCAGTTAAGCTGCCACTCGCTGATACCTGAATATAAATAACTCTTTTTATTTTCCTCTCTGAATACACCTGCTCTGTGCAATGCACAGAAAGCAAAACTTGTACCAGGCCGTAGGGTCTTGTGGTTTATTTTGTGTTTCAATTTTTGTTGAAGATTACTAATTCAGAGAGTCTGTGTTTCTTACACTCAATGCACACGGGCCTCCTTTTCGCTCCAGTGCATTTTTTGGTCCCTGCTCTTGCTTGGCAGGCAGGAGGGACTGGGAGGTGCTCTGCTGTCAGGTCACTGAGGAGGCTTGTCTCACTCAAAGAGAAACCGCTACAGTCTGGGCCAGGACACATCCTACAGGAAGCCCTCACTACCCTCCTGGCTGGAGACAGTGGTGACAAAGAGGTTTACAGGGAGGAAAGGGAGAGGAAACCCTTTAATCACCCAAGCAAAAAGCAGTAAGGGCTACCAGGTACCAGTATAGGTTGGGGACTGAACTGCTGGAGAGCAGTGTAGGAGAAAGGGACCTGGGGGTACTGGTCAACAGCAGGATGCCCATGAGCCAGCGATGTGCCCTTGTGGCCAGGAAGGCCAATGGTGTCCTGAGGCGTATTAGAAAGGGAGTGGCTAGTAGGTCAAAAGAGGTTCTCCTCCCTCTCTACTCTGCCCTGGTTAGACCACATCTAGAGTATTGTATCCAATACGCAGGCCCTCAGTTCCAGAAGGACACAGAACTGCTGGAGAGAGCCCAGCGCAGAGACACTGAGATGGTGAAGGGAGAGGAACACCTCCCTGCTGGGGAAAGGCTGAGGGAGCTGGGGCTCCTTAGTTTGGAGGACACTGAGGAGTGACCTCATTAATGTTTATAAAGGGTGAGTGTCGGGAGGATGGAGCCAGGCTCTTCTCGATGGCACCCAACGATAGGACAAGGGGCAATGGGTGTAAGAACACAGGAGGTTCCACTTAAATATAAGAAAAAACTTCTTTCCAGTGAGGGTGACAGAGCACTGGCCCAGGCTGCCCAGGGGGTTGTGAAGTCTACTTCTCTGGAGATGTTTCAAACCCGCCTGGATGAGTTCCTCTGCAATTTGATCTAGGTAATCTTGCTCTGGCAGGGAGATTGGACTAGATGATCTTTCGAGGTCCCTTCCAATCTCTAACATTCTGTGATTCTGTGAATGGGATATTATATCTTTACTGACTAGCTATTTTTCTCTAGTGAGGTGAACATATGTATGACAAACACCACGAAGTATAGACCAGAGATTGGAAAAACAAAATGCTGTCTGAAGTACAGATAGGTACAGATCACGTACGAGAGAGGAGGCTCAAGCCTGCAGTCCTTGGTAGGACTCTAATGGGATCACAGTCAGGTGCAAGGAAGGCCAACCTGTTCAGGAAGCTTTCTATACACCAGGCATAAAATGGAGAAGCAGATATAGCTGAGATTTGGGTATGAAAGCTTGACCTTTCCATGATCTTCTGTACTCTCATAGTTGTTCTAGTTCTACAAGTTATTGTGCATCAAGAAGAAAAGCAGGTGCAACAATACAACAGGCAAAGCCACAACTAGAACAAAGCCTCAAAGAAGGAAAACCTGGACCAGCATCTTCATGAGGAGTGGCTTTGAAAAGGGAGATATTTAAGCCTCCTCATTTTCAAACTAGTTTCTCTAAGTTTGTCCAAAACATTTTACTAGTCAGAGAGATTTCTCAGTTAGCAAGATTTGTTTCAGCTTGCTTTTTTTTATAATACAGAAGTGTTTCAAAAACAAATACATGTTTAAGCACAATAACAGTATTTCAGGAAAATTTTAAAAACTTTAATCTGAAGGAAAGAGTACAGGCACTTAATTCAGACATAGTTCAAGCATCATCCATCTCCCTTCTCTTCTATAAAGGAAAACATTCTCAAATTACCAGTTTTGAAAGATTTTTCCAAGTTTCCATTTTCCTTGGAGCTTAACACTGTTTTTAATCAAGACTTCCTTCTGGAGTTCTACAGCTTATTCTGCAGTCCTTGTAATGAGTATTATTTCTAGCTGTTCACTTTTCCAGCCTCAGTAGTAGAAAATAAGAATTACTTCTGAATCTATGATTGCATGAAAAATATCATTTATTTTGATATTATTTAGTTTTTCCTGCCAACTCAGCTAAATGTTCCTAGCAAATACTGTAATCAAAGTTTAGCTACTAAGACTCTTTCTAGGAGAAATGCTCTTCCAATGCCTTTGCTGTAAGGATTTGTAGACAGGGTTTTTTTAGAAGGGTAAAAAGAATTAGCTCCTGAACTAGCTCCAGGTTGAAACTTAATGATCACTCTCTGGGAAACAGTAGTCAAAAACCTCAACGTTCCAAATAAATCTAAAAATTCACATAAATCCTACACACATTTGTTTAAGGGTAAATAAAATGGAATTGGTGTAAACTCCAGAAAAGGGAGCAAGAAATAGATACTTTGAGTGCCTGGTAGAAGTATTTGAGTTACTATGAAACCCATTTTAAGTTGATAAATCAGAAGAGTTTCTACAGTAAAGAGTCGGGGAAGTTTAATCATGACAAATGCAGCAGAATAAAGATAACCTATAAGCAATGCTAAATACAAAAAAAGATGAGCGAGACTGTTCAAAGCTAGGAATGGTAAGGACAAGGAGGTGGTCTCCCACACCTGCCCTGAACGGGTTGTCCTGCTGCAGAGCTGCATCCCAGATGGACTGGGGTGAAACACCCTCCTGCCTTGTACCTGTTGTCCCATCCTGCCTGGGCTGCACTCACAGTTTTTAGAGGTAGACAAACCCTCGTTAACCATTTCCAGGCTGCTGCTGCGCTTCTAAATAAACCTATTATGAGCTGAGGAAATTGCATTTGTTTCCTGGGCTCACTGTTAAAGACTGCTAGTAAATTTGGTAATGTCTTGAGGATGACAATAACCAATTGGAGAGATGATAAACAGTGATTCCCTACTGTGCCTTCCTTCTTCAGGAATCATCAGCTGCTGGCTGTACTAATTCACTCGCTAATATGGAAAAGACTATGTAGAGCCTTTTAAATAGATTTTTTGAGTAGAACACAGAAGGTATTTATGGAAATTATAGTTTGGGGTGAATTTAGAGGAAAATCAATGTGCAATTTCCACCAGCAGCAGCTGCACATGGTCAGGCTGATTGACAAATAAGCAAACCGTGGAGACTGTTTCCTAGAAAAGTGTAGCATTTTCCTCCTATTCAGACAGCAAGAAAAGATGAAGTTCAGCTCTCTTTTCTGGATGTATCCATGCACTGTTAGGGTTTTCTGTATTACAACAAGAACATGCTACCCAAATATGAAGGAACAAACCAAAATAATTGACATATAATAAGAGGAAAGGAAGAATAAAACATGCAAAGATATTTAGGAGAACAGTGTACATTTTCTATCCTACATGTTGCTTGTATCAAAACACAAGCAGATTTCAGAAAGGGTCTGAAGGAGAAATTGGTGACAGGACAGCTCAAGGAAAGTGTTTCCTGAATTTAGTGAACGGCCAGGATACGTACAGAGTGGGAAAAAGCAAAACAAATAGGGAAGATGACAAGCACAACATGATGATAGCTGTTGTCATGAAGCTGGACCGAGTGGGTTCATGGGGCAGATATTCTAAGGAGATGGTGAAGAAAGAGCTGAGGATCAAGGAAAGAGTGAAGTGGAGGGAAGCAACGGCTGAGGTCACTTAAGAGAGCAGACGGAAGGGAGAGGATGCTGAGAGTGACAAAAAAAGTGATAGACATTAATGGATTGGAGGTCTCAAGGGGGCAGGGTGAGGCAAGCGGCAGAGAGTAAATACGCTTTGTTGAAAGAAATGGAGAAGTGAGAGAGAAAGCAGTGCTCAAACAGATCAGAGGAGGACCAGTGTTTGGGGAAAAAAGGAGCAAGGTTCTTTCAGTGAGTGGGAGTGCTGCTCTGGGCTTGTAAGTCAAGTGAGGGGGTGAGGGAAAGGAGGAAAGGGTCTAAGAGGTCCTGGAGGATGTCCGTAAAGAAAGCACAGTCAGCTTCAGATGAGATTATGAAGAAAAGCAAGTATCCTTAGAGAGGCAGTGGGAGAGCAGCCACGAGTGAGGAAGGATGCCTCGCTAGTACCTCCTGACACGGAAGAGGCTGGCCAAGGCTGTCAGACACACACTGTAGGAATACTGCACAGGCTTGACAAAATCTGACAGATCTTTTAGGTCCTAGCCTCTCCTCACCCACACACCACCAAAATGAATAGCTCCATTCATTCCAGCCAGGGTATTGATTTCAGAGTCTTCTCTAACACGGAAATTCATTGAGGCCTCTCAGCCTTCGCTAAGCCATTTCCTGAGTATTGCTGAGAGCAGAGCATGCCACCTCCTGACCTCGGGAAAAGGGACAGCCCAGCCCAGAGTGATGGCAAGGCTGGTAAAAAAGTTAGTAATGAGTAAATTAGCACCTGACCACACAGGCCAGCACCACAGAGTCCTCCTCCTCCTTGCCAGCACACTCAATGCGTGCTCCAATGCATTTGCAATTAGTTTGGACAGACCAAGGATCTTCAAAGCATGGCCTGTATTTTTAGGGTATGAACATTCACGTTTAAAACTCCAAGAGAAAACTGTAGCACTTTGACACCAGTTTTTGATCTAACACTGCATGTCTTTCTGGAAGGAGCTGATACAACTGCCTTGAGATTATTATCACAGCACTGTAAGCAAAGCGCTAACAGTTTGACAGCTACGTTACTAGGACCTCTGCCTGTCATTTTTATTGCTTGTTTACTCTCCAGCTATTCATTTTTCTCAGCCTATTGTTTTTTGCTCTTTACTTGTGAGTGCTTTTTGAACAGAGATTATGTTTTCTATCTCTTTTGGGGCACATCTAGCACAATACAGTGTGTCCAGCATGGAGGAGAACAATAACATCACAGAAATGACAGCCATTGTGCTGAGACGCTAACTACTCATATAGCCTGCATGCAAAAAATACACTTTGAATGTGCAATGTTTTTAACTTAAGACACCACAGGATTAAATGCACTAAACCAGACACTTCATACTACAGACAGTTGTTACCAGCTGTGCCCTTTGAATAGAATTTCCAACAAAACTGGCCTCATGAAAATAAAAGAGGGTTATTAGTATCATCCCAGAGAGGAAATAGAAACTAATTTTCCATTCTGTCATCCTTTTACCTCCTCTTAGTTGTTAGAGTAATTGCATATGGTTTCCACTAGTTCTAATAATCCCCTAAATCTTACACAATCTCTTCCTCCAACAGGTTGATGGTTTGCTGGATGTTATTTCAATGGAGTGTTTTGAAACTGAGTGCTTGGCAGTCAACATCAGCTCTAGAGCTGAAAGCAAAGGGTCAAGTGACCCTAGTAAATCAATCAGCTTAACGAAGTAATGTTTGTGCAAAGCTTCTGAAGAAATAATTTGTTATAGAAGTGCCAAGAATACCGTATGCAGATTCTCATCCTCCTAGGCCTTTCACTTGCAGACAACTACAGATGACACATGACTCATTTTGAACTTTTGAATGAAATAGGTACAACTCCTTTCTGGAAGGAACAGGTAGCAGCTTTGTCCTCCAAAACCCAACAAACAAGTTCCCATACAAAGAAAATTCTCAGCATTTCTTGTACACTGAGTCTACCTCTACTAACCATGCATTTACTTTTTACTGTACATAAAAATTCTGTATTTTTTTTGCCATACACAAAACTACTTTTCATCAATTTTAAGCCAAGTAAAATGCCAAATGACAGATAGGCACAAAAATAAAGAACAGCCTAGGTGCCTAAACACGAACGCAGAACAATTTAATACATATTCCTGCTGGTTTTGAGGGGGTTGTTGATCAAACTTTCAATTATTCTTAAAGAACTTTTAAGTCTTGACTTAATGAGGCTCACAAGAGATCTCTTGGAAGTTTTCAGAGTATGCATTACCAGCTTTACACTTACAGGCCATGATAAAAGAAAAAGGCACTGTAAGAAGTAAAAGCTCAAGGGTCTTTCATTCAGGCAGGCAGTATGAAGGTTCCAGTAGACAGCAGTCATTTTTACTGGGCTCTAATCCCATCCAGGCTGTAATGTGTCCAAAGAGGCTAACAACTAGGGACTCAGGCTCCAACCCGTCTTAAACTGAGCTTAATACAAATGCATGAGTCATAGTATCTTTGGGGGGCTGAACAGAGCTGACCTTATTAGCGCCAAGGATAAAGCAGCAACCCACAATAACATGCTCCATGTTATAGATGTTGCAGAAAAATGCCAGCAG
>WEIS01015195.1:8440-22529 GCA_013389965.1 Todus mexicanus | reverse complement strand
TCCACTCCTTCAGTCAGTGAGGGATCAGCAATGAGACACTCCACAGAGCACGTCCACCCCACAGTTCAGGTGCATCCACTGCTCATTAAGTCCTACAGTATCTAACCTGTGTCTAGATGAGAGGCTCATGCAGTTACCTCCCACCCAGGGTCAGCAGGTCGTGGAAGGGGTGAGGACAGGAGCATTCATTGCCATAATGTTGGCAGAGAAAGCTGAGATTTGCCTCAAATTCTGTTCTCTGGGGCTCAGCCTTCCATGTAATGATACTAATGAAAACTCACCAGATGGATTGCATCCAAATCAGATTATTAGCAAAAATGACAAAAGACCTGAGATATCTAAGAAGCATCATGCTTTCTTCTTTAAAAATATCCTTAGTCATTTTGAAACGGCACCTAGTGCAGCAATAATACGCAGCAGGAAGAGTGGTCTATCTGTGTGACTATGCTGCCTTTCCTTCCCCTCTGGCTTACCCCACCTTGCGCTCCCCATGCAAACACAGATACTTCTTGCCTTCACTCTCGTCTTCCTCCTTGGCAGAGAAATTATTCTTGCTCATCACTTGTCCTATAAAAAACATGCCCAGAGGAAGCAGTTCCTATCATGTCGATACACCAGTCTCTTAAAAGCAGGACATAGAGATTCTTAATCTTCTAAAATTTTGGGCTTCTGGTGCCATTCGTATGAAAAGTCATGTGGCAAATATAAATTGACTCAGTTCACAGCTTAAGAATCTATAGATGTAAATCCCGCTCAGATGTCAGAGGGATTGCAAGCAGCCTTTAAGTGAGCACTGATGCTCTTTGGTCACTGATACCTACATATTTAAATATGTTGAGAAGTCTCTTCTTATGTAATTCCATGCCACTTCTATCTCTAGCTGAACTTACATATTCAGACAGTCTCTAAAAGCATCTATCCACACTCCATGTGTTTTTGAAGGCTGATGAAAGTAATCTTATGTCAGACGTTAGAGTCAGTTCTGGGCAGAGCATTATGAAGCACTTAATGAAGCTTGGATACTGTACCTGTACAGACCTGTATACAGAGCTACAGACCTGTATACAGTGCTACAGACCATAGAGACAACTACTGAGTGGTCTTTGTTGCTGATTTGTCAAGCCACTTCTTTTGAGGATGCAGAAGTTGCTGATAAGCTCCATGAGTTTAATATTTATTCCTCTATGCACAGTCAATGGCTCGTAAATGATTCAATAATAATAAGTTTGCTTCCCCAATTATTGCTGTTTACAGATGGAAAGCCCTATTAACGTTAATCCTGTTTGGTGTTTTTACAGAAATCTCCAATCCTGATGAAAGACTAGAAGCAATACATGAAGTGCTGATGTTACTCCCTGCTGCTCACTACGAGACACTTAGATACCTAATGATTCATCTCAAAAAGTGAGTTAATTGCCATGCAGGATAATTCTTGAAGAGCTTAACAATTTTCTGCTTTGAAAAGGAGATACTACAAAAAGTACCAGTAAAACTTCCAGTAGGGCACTGCCACTAAAATAATAATGTTACAAATAAGCAGACAAGCTATTGTTTGTATAAATGCATATAAGCTATGCACATATACAGCATAGATCCTTTTGCTGGCGTATCACTGCAAACCTTTGAAGCATTAATTGAGATTTGTCACACTTCTCTGATGCAGATAGTATGTGAAAAACACCAGACTGGTTGGTACTTCAGAGATGTGCTAGATGCTGCTTGCTGCACCAAGTCACTTGATCGTACTTTGTTTCTGCCTTCTCTTACCTCCCGATTTGTCTTCTTGAACAATAACCCTAAAAGGGAAGAGCTGTCTCTTAGAGTTGTTTACTCACATCAAAGTTAAGCCAAGAAGCAAGCAAGGCCTATTTTTATATGACTAGTAAAAGCAACACAGGCCCTCACCAGTTATATCTCTTCTGGTGCTAAAACACACTCTGCCTCATTTGCTTTCCAAAGTTTCTTTAGGCATAATGACGCATACATAAAGGCATACATAAGGCTTCAGAAGGCATACAAAGCTTTCAAAACTGCCTAAATTTTGGTTTTGAAAATGACTTGGGAGTGTATTGCTGAATTTTGCAAGTTTTCAGCTAGGTACCTAGGAAAATTATGAATGATCCAAAGCGTGTGCCTCACATTCACTAATTTCAAGCAAAAGAACTCTTTTTCAAAATCATGCTAACTCCCCTTTGCTACTTTGGGTATTTATGTGCCTCAGCAAGTCTTCTTTGTAATTTTTTAAAAACTGAAGCTGGGTAAAGACTGTCACCATCATCTCAAAGCGGGCCTTCATTTGAGGATATATAGCCCAAAATGTCCCTTGTCTCTGGTTAAAGTTTATGGTGCTACTTGGAAAGAACAGAAAAGGGGATAAGGGAGGAATAAAATTACTCACCTTTTATACAACAAATCTTTGATCTTTGCTTAGTTGTCCCACTACTTGCAACGCAGTTGAAACTTTGGAGTATTTTCTGGGTTTGATCTGCAGCATTCTGCACTATTAATGCCAACCCAAAAAGAAAAATACCTCAACTAAGAAAATTGTATCAGAGAGCTTGTGTGAAGTGTGTTTCAAGCTCACTCAGGCTCTAATTATGCAGAGACTTCATTTTGAATTGGCTCAGGTCCTTACAACAGAGTCATGTTTCCTTTTGGTGAGACATTACCTAGGCATGCAGAAGCTTCTTTGGACTCCTCAGAAATTATATGTGCAAATATCCACCTTTGTCAGCGCATGTGCATGGACAACTCAGGATGAACCATGTTGGCTTTTAAGAAGACCCATGGAGGCTATAGACAAGTGACCTGCATACAGAATCAGTACTTTCATGTCCTGGCAGCAATTTTATAATAGATGAGTATTGACTTGCCTTCCTTCTTTTTCATGAACTGCAGTACAGGCTTTGATTCAGCTGTTGACCTGAACTACAGACGAGACAAAAATAGTTCACACGGCTGATGAAGGTTTCTCTCTCAAATACATACAAGTTGCACAATGAATTTCCTCTCCTTTCCCAACTGGTAGCTTTCAGCACATCAGTTCCTATAGAGAATCCGTCAGAGAGATCTGAATGCAAAAGAGGGAAGGATCCTGTAGTTTCAGACTATGCTGTTCTGTAGATAAAACATAGGGTCCCAACTCCAGCCCCACAGGGCTCTTCCTGCACAAACAAAATGTGCTGGTGTCAAGGACTTTGTGTGAAGACTGCAGGATCACAGCCTCTACACCAGTGCTTCTGCTCAACAGAAGAGAAACTGGACTGAGCTGTTAAAAGCACAGGAAAATCCAGTGAAGGACAGTATCAGCAAAGTCAGTTAATTAATTGTTGTCTTCAGTTATCTTTCTGATAACTTTTTGCTCAAAAGTGGAGGCAATACAATAGCATGAGCAGTCCTCCCTGTGGTGAAATACATACAACTCCATCCTCACTGAGTGCAGTGAAGCTGTGAATCTTCTCTGTGTTCACCCCTGGCCATGCAGCAAGCCCCGCACTCCTGCAGAGGTGCTAGTAAGATATATGTGGCATTGCGCAGCTGTTCAATGTCTGTGCTGCACACATCCATGAATGGAAGACAGAGTGCATTTGAGAGGTGGCTTGGGCTAGACAGTCTTGGTGTGTCTTTTCTCCTTACAAAGTATAGCCAACGAATCTGTGCTAAGAGATGAGGGTGTGAGTAGGGGCACTAATGGACTTCTGTCCTGAAAGCAAAGAGGAAAAATGTTTTCCTGTCACAGAGCCTCTCTTTGCAGAGAGGCAATAGTAGAAGCAGAACCTAGTCATACAAGGACTTTTCAAACAAGGGAGGAGCAGATTACTTACTGTTTCAGCCTCTGCGATCCCCGATGGCATGAGTGAATCCACTGCTGCCCAGCTGGGAACCGCAATGGCCAGGGGCGGTCTCAGCTGTTGCCAGGACAACTGGCTCTGAAACCATATGTGCTCCACCCTGGCAGAGGAGTTGTGTGTGGAGAAGATGGGAAGCTTCACCCAGGCTGTACTTTAGTAACAGCAAGTGACTGGTCCATGAGGGACCAGTCAAGGGACCATGGCTGTCTCTACACTACAGTGCAAGAGCACTCTCACGACTGAACTCAAATGCCAAAGTCTTGTTGGGACAACACTAATGTGATCCAGCTCTATTACCTGGAAGAAAACCTTGAGCACACCTGGCATTTTCCAGCAGGCCTGACTGATTTTCCAGTAAGAGCTGACTTCTCTGCAGCTTGGTCAATCTTTGGTGGTCTTTGCTTCAGCAACACATAGTCTGCCTATTCTTGTATTTATTATTGTTGTTGCTGTTGTTATTGTTATATGACAGAACAAGAGCCTGGAGGGTTGTCTAGAAGTGCCTCTTTTCTCTGTCAAGGATAGATAGTATTTGTAGTAGCCTGACTTCAGCAAGCTGCCTCTCCAGGCTGCCCCAGGGTTCAGCCTACTCCTAAAGTATAAAAAGTGATCAAAATCACTCAGTGAGGCAGAAATGTGTAAAGATGTGGGTTCCTGCAGGCTGGAAGCATGTGTTGGAGCATGGGGGTCATTGGTAATCAAAAGAAAATCTGGGTTCGTGTCCAGGAAGCACACGAGCAGCTCCAGTGTGGGTGCACATCAAGCACAACGGGCCAAAGAACTGTAGTAACTGTCGCATTGGGGACTGCTCCACACATCATCGTTTAAATCATAACAATGCTTTTCAAAAAACCAGCTGCCACTAATTCTTATGCCCTAACAGATAGCCACATGAAAAAATAATTTAAGAGTCGTGTGAGGGATATTCCAAGGCACTGGAAATCACAGTCCCACCATAGCTACATCGTATTTGCTGTCAAAACAGTTACTATATTGAGTGAAAGTGAAAAGTATTAATGAAAAATGACATTATCTACCAATGCTTGATGTGAAACAGGGCTACACAATAAGATGTATACGTTCTTTTCTTCTAGGAAGTAAATAACTACTTTCTTCTTTTTTTCTTTTTTTTCTTTTTCTATTTTAGAGTTACCTTGCATGAAAAGGAGAATTTTATGAATGCTGAAAACCTGGGAATAGTGTTTGGGCCTACTTTAATGAGACCTCCAGAGGACAGTACCCTTGCTACACTGAATGACATGCGGTACCAGAAGTTAATTGTGCAGATTTTAATAGAAAATGAAGATGTTCTCTTTTAGACGAGAGGCATATCTTCAAAGCCATTTGTTTTCAAATAATTAGTTTGAAGGAAAAACAACATTTCTTTACATTTTTTTAAACACAAAGGAGAAGTTCCTTGACTGCACTTCAATTTCTGCAAAGTTGCAGATGGATGCCAAAATGTTTAGGGAAGGCCTGTGTCTCATAGACACACGCCTCTTTGTAGAAGGGAAAAAAAAAAGGTCAGAAAAAATCCTCTTACCTTGTATCTTTTGCCTTGCCTCAGATGTATATTTGTTTTGAGAACTTTCGAACAATTTTATTGTTAACTTATTGAGAAACACAAAACGTATTTTAATATGGCTAGAGAAGCAAAAAGGTACTTAATCAGTGTTACTTGTATACACCTATACTTTTCCCTCTCCATGAGACATAATTATCTATGTCAATTGTGAAGCAGAACCTATATTATAAAGATATTTTTACTTTACCTAGCTGAAAGAATGGCATTTTATTTTAGCAAACTATAAATCAATGCGGTGCATTGATTATTTTCCACGTAATTCTTTCCTGCATTTTTGCTATGATATATTAAAAACAATTACCACTAATGCAGTATTATCCTGACATACCTCTTACATTGCAAGTGTTTCAAAGGAGAATTCGCTTCTTGTGTGTATTCCAGCTTTCCTTAGGTTTCTTTGCACTTAGGCACTAGCATCCTAAGATTGTACACTTTTAGCCATTTGCTATTTCCTCTTTTTTTTTTAATTTTTTTTTTACTCCCATGTAAAATATGGTATTGGGAATTTTTCAAAAGTCCTGGTGATGGTATCAGTTTCACATGCCAGATTTTTCTTGGATCACAGTAATATGTAAGTTAAGTGATGCTGGGACACTGGATATTTTCTGGCCTTGTTGAAAAGTTAGCACTTTTTTGGGTTAATTATGAAGGATTTGTTTTTTCTGTAAAAATTGAGTTACGTTTTGTCATGTTTCTGTATTTATAACCGTACAGTAAATCTGCTAAAAATGTAGGTATTTATCTTGAATGTGTTTCCTGATGGTTTGTTAAAAAAAAAAAAAGGAAGAAAGAATGTGTAGGAAATGTGGGAGTTGGTAAATTTAATTATTACCAAATTTTAATATTTTTCTCCCCTTACAAACATTGACCTAGAGTTCATAGTCTAACTGCAACTTATTCCTAATGTTAGAACTGTTTCTCAGCATGAGATGTTTCTGCAAGCATAGAAAATCAACATACTTTACTACCAAACTCAATTTTCAAAACAAAACAAAAAGAAAATCTAATAATCCTTCATCTTGATTGGTTGTGTCATATGCTTAGCAACTCAGTGGTGCAGTTTCCTGAATTATTTCAGGGAGCACATGTTTCTATTCAAATTGAAAAATATGTGCAACTATGATAATGAAGAGAGTTGGAGGGTATGACTGTAAATTTGTTGTCTTCTAGAGAAATAACTAAGGGCTAGATAGATTAACCCAGATTGCAGAGCAAATGCTAAATAGTCTGAGTTCCCAATACTTCCATAGATCCTCCTGCCTTGTACAGGACTATTTGTTGTAGGTTATGTACTACTTAATACTGTCATAAAAATGATCTGGAAATGGTTTTATTTTGTGAAGTGAAATATGCTTTGTAATTTATGATAGTGTAAATGGAAGGAAAAATCCCATTAAATGTGTTAAAGAGTTCTGGTGTCTGTCACTCTGACCACAAGGCAAGCTGCCAAATGAAAATCAATCGCTAATTACCATCCTGACATTGCTGGAAACTTTCCTCTTTGGAAAACCTAGAGCAGTTTTACTGAATGTCAGCAGTTTCAGACTGCCACTCAGATGCCCACACCACCACAGCCAAGCCTAGGCACACATTTATTTTCTGCAACCACCCTGAACTACCTTTGTGTAAAATGTCAAGCAAGCAACAAATCACAGTATCAGTCCAAACAATATCCAATAATCAATGCCACCAGAGCACTGTTTCACATCCTTGAACTCAGCCATTTGACTAACAATGATGCTTCTCTTTCTTTTTTCTGGTCAGTTCAGTAATAAGTTATTTTCTTAAGACAGGACCAGTATTTTAGTACCTTTTTTTTATTTTCGTAGGAAGACAAGCACGCTATTCTGTTTCTGCTGCTCCCTTCCCTTCTACCATGAGCATACTGGTACCTTGGACATATCTCACAGTCTGGGCTCTTCAGGTTGTCCCATCCTAAGGATTCGATGACAGCACAAGGCAATGTGTTTAGAAATATGTATGCTTAGTGTCCTTGGAGAGCAGAAGTTTCTAATCTGATGGACAGAGGGAAGAGTATGATTCTGCATCTTAAAACACAAATACCTAATGAATTGTTCATGTTTGCCTTGGCTAACTGATTAACCGATGTCCAGCATCCTCGGGGGCACGCTGAGCATGGAGGTGAAAGGACCCTGTCCCCTCCACACCTCATTAGTGCCACCTTGTGCTTCGCACGCTTCATCTCCTGTCACATGCAGTGTGGCCGTCACTGCTGCACCTGAGGCTAAGCAGCACCTCTGAGATCTCGTCATCTGCTCCAGATTTGCCATTCATGGAAATAAAAAGGCAGCAGACTTTTCTTTGCAAAACTGACTGCTAAAACAGAAGAAAATGCATATTTATCTTTAACGGAAGCCTATACTCCAGCACACGTGCCCACACACACACACAGAAAAAAAAAAAAAAGGGTCTGACTGGATTACACCAAATCCTTCCCTTTGCTTTGAAGCATTCAGCAAGAGTGTGATGATTTCTCTCATGAGGCACTACTGCAGAGTAGTAAGACTCATTTGAATGCTCCAGGAGGCTGGTTTTTGAGCAGATCTAATTCCCTGCTAGGTCATTTCATCTCGAGCAGAACACAGCTCTGCTCCCCTGGAAGCAGGTGAGATACTATTGGTACCTGTCTGCAGCCAGATGTTCAGCAGGAACCTTGTTGCCCTCCAGCTGCTGGAGAAGACCTTTGGTGGAGCTCTATGGGTGCAGCAGCAGTCCCCTACTGCCCTATCCACCCGTGATTCCCATCTGCCATTCAGCTAGCCCCATCTTCTGGTGTGATGGGTGCAGCTCTGTACCCCCTTACAGCTGGTCCTTGGAGCTGCTGGAGTGAGACGACTTGCTCCCAAAAAGCAAAAGTACCTTACCTATGATTAGTAAAACGTTACATGAAGTGAATGGTTTGTAAGGTAGCAACTTTTCAAAGTGCTGTGGAAGAGCTGAAATCTCTTCTTTATACTGCTGCCTTTGCAAGACTCATTGCTGTCAGGAAGGAATTGCTTTCTGAGGACATGGCATGAGAGCCGAGATGGCGTGTGCTGGGTCTACAGCAAAGCACAAGTGTACTGAAAAGGCAGCTGGCAGGCAAGACCGAACAGGGAACTGTTGAAAGCTTTCCTCAAATGAGACACCGATTTGGGGCTCCTCTACCCAGACACCAGTTGTTGTGAAACTTAATTATCTCTATACCACTGTCAAAGACGATTGGAATTGGACAAAGGATGTAGAAGTTATCGAGAAGGGAGAATTTGGGGTGGGAGGGGGGAGAGGAAGAGAAATGAAGAGCTTAAGTGCAGATTCTTTTCCCTAGGGAAAACTTCTTAAAAATGAAAAAATGAAGTTACAAAGGAGATAGAGCTTTGCTCTCACTGCTCTGGGAGCTGATCTCACTTTAAGCTATAGAATGGGCCTAACAGAGCATAAAACTGGGTGAATTGGTACCATATTCATTTTATTTCTAAGAAAGAGGTAACGCTACACTTTCCTATACACTTAACAGTCTCAAAGCTCACACATCTGAGCTTAATGAAGGAGACAGGGCTGCAAGCCCACTTGGCCTGAGACAATGGGAAGAAATGTATCAGGTTGGCGATCTCTTCTGAAACAAGGCGCTTGAAAGACATGAGCTGTGCATTACTGTAAAATTTAGGATACAGAAAGGTGGAGGGATTGCAGGTGTAGCATTGGGCAAAACTGTGCTCTTAGTGTGATCTTGGAGAGGTGCTGGGAGTGCCTGTAGTAACAACTAGCTGGGCTGAAGGAACGCTTAAAGTCCTGGTGCAAGGAGGTGAAAGTGAAAGCAGGTACTGAGAGTGGTTTGCAGAGCACGTGGAGCAACCGTGTCTTTCATAATAAGCTCAAAACACTGCACAGTGCAGAGCTGTGAGACACTGTGAGGTGATTAACTGTGTTTCCACAGGGCTCCTAACCCAGATAGGCTGCTGCTTTCTCCCTCTCTCCCCCACCTGGAGATGGAGACAGCCAACAGCCTCTTCTGCTCTACCTTCGGCTGCTGCCAGTGTCACGCTTGTCCACACAGGGTATAGATAGGGCAAAGGTAGCCTGCTCTCCTGACCCTGCTAATGGTGGGGTAGGTGCTGCTCCGCTACCTGAGAAGAGGCCAGGAAAGGAGCTGGAGCTGGGACGAAGGTTAACAGAAGGGTCCACATGTGGGCACCTCTCTAGCTGTTCAAGTTGCCCAAAATAGCAGCAGCTGGAGAGGCTACAACAGTTTTCCTTGATGCTGCACTCTCCTCAAACCTTGCTCAAAGGGCAGAAGCTGCAGGAGCTTGTCTGGCCGCCTTCTTATTTCTTTGTCTACAAGTACAGAGTCAAGGTTGGCAGAAAAGAGAGGAAGAGAAATTGAGTGTCACCAGACCCCCCTGTCAATAACCAGGAACTGATAAAAACTCTGACTAGGAAGGTAATTCCCAAGCACACAAGGAGAAGAATGTCATCTAACTGGCTCTTCAAAGCAGAATTGTATTGCTACATCTCCTACAGATAGCTAAAGCAAATGAGGAGGCTATAGGGCTCATGGAGATAAGAGTGAGAGGGTCAATACATTTTATGTTCTTCATCTGTGGAGATTAATTCCTTGATTAAAGTTCATGGTTAAGATTTAGAAATCTGAACCTTAGGAAACTATGATTATTCCTGAATGCTCTAAGGCTTGCAGAGTCAGGACATCAATGGTTCTTACACGGGTCCATACTTCACCTTACATTTCTGTGAAGGCATCTAATTATGCTGATGCTACAGCTAGAGCCAGGACTGGCAATTCAAATCCTGAAGGACCTGGGTTATTGCAGGATGTTGTAAGGACTGCAGACAGGATGAAACCTTGTACCACTTGGAGCCAGTGCTTTATAAGCTACAATAGAAATAAGCAGCAGTTTTTAAGTAGAGAAACTGTCAGGGTTCAGTTTGCAGTAGACTTGGGGATGGCAGGAACCAAGTTTACCACTGGAAGCTGCCTTCATTACAGGGCTTTGCAGAGCCTGATGAGATGGGAGTCAAAGTATTCTCACTGTTCTTGAAGGCATGATCCATTTGTTACTACAAAGATGAAGGTTAGAATGAGGAGTAGGGTTAGCTATAGGGTTTGGAACTGTAGATCTTGAACATAAATTACTGCTGGCAATATTTGAAGATACCTTACCTTCTGTTCTACTGTAGGGTAGGTATGTATTGGGTTTGGCTGGGCTGGACTTAGTGTCCCCATAGCTTCATAAGGCACCAGTGTTGTGACTGCTGCTGAGCAGGGCTGGCACAGCACCAGGGGAATGGAGTGGGCAAGATCCTGGGAGAGGACACAGTCAGGACAGCTGACCCAAATTGTCCAAAGAGGTATTCCATACCATGTGACGTCAGCTCAGGAATAAAAGCTGGAGGAAAAAGGGGAGTGCAAAGCCTGTTGCAATAAAGCTGGAGGACTACGGAGGGAGACTAACTGCTGTATACGTCCATTCTGCCTAAGGGGAACAATCCTTTGCTCCTGCTGCCTCAAAACCATGCCCGACCAGTGGGTAGTCACTGACATAGGCCAAAACTGTGCCACGGAGTAGCCACTAACAGTAAGACCAATTCACCAGATGCAGGGTTCAGACTCATTCCCTGGCTCGATTTCTTTTTGGCAGGACAGACACAGCCTAGGTGTGGATGCAGTCTCACAGCCTTAAGCAGCAGGCTGGTGTCAACAGGGAAAATGTTCTTCCCTTTTATAAAAGAGTTGGAGTCCTTCCTGTGTTTATGGTAAAAGCTAAGGCTTGAGATGCTGCTAGTACTTTGAACTCTAAAACTAGAAGAAATGAAATTACTGCTGGCTGAGGAGACAGCCTGCCGTGGATGGGAGCCATTCTTTGTGTGGTCTTCTCCTGTACACAGAGGTCCCTTGGTTTAAATTAAGGTGACATTTTGCCTTTGAGATCTAGGAAGTTCAAGAACTGATTTTAACACTGAGCGCTAAAAGGCTCACTTGTGCCTGCAGGTATCAGTGTTGCAATTTTCTTCCTAAGGGCCAATTGCTCAGTTGTAGGTGAGGTCAGGGTTAGAGTGTAAGAATCAGAACTTGACGAATTAAACATGCCATTAAATATTGCTGGAAACAGGGATTTAAGAAGAGCTCTGCTCTCTATAGGTGCCAGTGCCATGTGTTCTTTTCTACAGTAGGCTCAAACACACAGTAGGCTCAACCTGATCTAGTTAAAAATGTCCTTGCTTACTGCAGAGGGGCTGGACTAGACCACCTCTAAAGGTCCCTTCCAACCCAAACCATTCTATGATTCTATGTCCTTGGCCTTAAGGTTAGCATTTGAGAATCCCAAGTTTCAAAACTCCAGTGTGAATGGTCTGAGGCTTCAGGGTAGATAAGAGATCTGATAGCAATATTCACTAGTGCCCTTTACGCTTCTGAGGCCATCACTGGATCCCTTCAGTATAATTATAACTGCATTTAATATTGGGGTTAAAGTTGCTGTTATGGCTGATGTCTGCAGTGGATGGTGCCTCTCTTCTGCAAGTAGAGATAGGTCCCCTCAACACCATTAAGTAAGGGTGTGGTTTGGTAATTTAAGGTTTCCAAACCCCAGTGTCAACTTGAACACAGTAGGATCTGCAAAGTTTGGAAAAAAGACACCAGGAAGTGCAACAAACACCTTTTTCTTTCTTTCTTTCTTTCAACTGCAATAACAGTTCAGGTGTTGTAAGATTAGTTTGAGAGCTCACATTAAAATTAGTCTTTGGGAATCTAACTCTTGACAATACCAGGGCATTTCTGAATCCTGGAGAGCCTGTAGAATTATGAAGAGACCGGAGGTAAACATGGTCCAATCCTACACAAAAGGAGCATGTTACAACATAGAGGAAAAGGCCCTACAATTTCCTTTTGCAGTGTACTGGAGTGTCTGTTGAAGTGAGAAAGAGGCAGAACATATATTTTCACTGTCAGAGTTGTTTTTATATAAACACTAATCTTAGTGACAATCCTGTGGAACAGCGCTTTGTGATTATCTGTAGCAGGACATTCAAATGCAGGGCAGGTTTTGCTGTCCTCCTGTGACACTACCTATGTATGCAGGTGTACATCCCACTCACACATCTCTTACAAAGCTTTCCAACCTGCCTGTCGCTTTTCAGTAGACCCTGTTTTCAGTAGTGTCAAAAAGGACAGATCTCTTTCATTGTAAGATTCTTTGACACAGGCTTAACTGAAAAAATCCCACTGATTCAATATAAGTTTAAGTGAGTTAAAAGGTCAGGTCTATGATAGTCAAAATAATATAAACAAGCAAATGTTTTGTGTAAGTCTATAACCTATAGCCTATAATGGAAGCTATAAATGTCAACCAGTAATATTTTTGTGAAAGGTACTTTTTAAAATAATAATTACTTTTATTTCTCCATAAATTCCTTTTTTCCAAGGCACGTCCCTGGGATACAAGGTGAGGAGAGATGCTGGTGTTCTCTTTCTCTACAGATACAAATGAGTAGCAAAGCAGTAGGTTGTATTCACCAGAGGAAATTTGACCCTATGGTTTGCTGTTGTCCTTGGCCCAATAGAGCCTGATGCCCTGGTGCTGGTGGATCTTCGAAAATGTTGTTCATTACTTGTTAGAAGGTAAAGACCAACTTTTCTCATTGGAAGTTACCGTTTAATTTCATAGGAGGGATTTTTTGCTGCTGCTATTAGTATGAAAGACAGTGTAGAGTACTTTCAGGCGTGTGTGCATGCATACCTCCCTTCTAAAAAGCCTTTGGTTTGGAAGAGAGGACTCTACCAAGTAATATAAGTGCACACCCCAGGCTCCTCTCTCTTGGTAACCTGCATCCACTAATTTCCATATATCTCATGACTATGGGCTATTTAGGGAAGCTGCAAGTAGAAGAAGCTGATTTGCAAAAGAAGATGAGGCTGAAATATGACTGCTTTCACAAAGTCCTCCACACAGTCACAGGCATCCTTGAGTAACTGATGGTGTAGCTGATGTGATAGGGAATCCGCACCCCTGGGATGTTAGGGATCAAATGTGTACTACACAGCATAGTTCTCCAAAGAACAAATCACTTTTTAACACATAGTGCAGTACAAGCAAATCTTCCTTCTCTTTTCTGGATGAATAAAAAAAGGGAAAGACATTTGTATGGCCACATACCCATCACCAAACAGCAATTCGGAGTCCCAGTTCTAAGCCAGTTCAAGGGTAAATATCAGACAGCATTGTCTCTTTTAGCGTGTGGGCCACATCTACTTTTTGAAGGCGGGCCATTAAAGACAATTCTGTTTTCTCCGAGGCTACAAACCACTCACCCGCACCCATCCATGGAGGCGCAGGGGCAAACCAGCCACCGCTGGAGCAGCCACCACTGCTCCAGCCACCGCTGCGAGCCCCGGAGTGCTCCGGCCCCTCACGCTGCTGCCTCACCTGCACTAAGGCTCCTTCCTCCTCCTCCCTGTCTCCCGGTCTCTCCAGGGGTACACCGACCTTCCCCCGCCCCGCAGCCCGCTCCCTGCACCCCGAGGGCCAGGCCCCTCCTCTCCGGCCGCTCCTCCCCGCACGGAGGCACCGGGCAGGTGAGCGGAGCCGCCCCGGCCCCGGGGCCGGCCGAGGCCGCCGCTCCGCCCCCGGGGCCGAGC
>WEIS01015153.1:0-14085 GCA_013389965.1 Todus mexicanus | reverse complement strand
GTGTGTGTGTGTGTGTGCACGAGGTGTTGCCAAGGGGCTCGGCTGCTCTCGAGGGTGCTAACTTTGTCTTCTTTCTCTATCCCTTAGGGAGCTGCTGAAAGACCACCCCTTCTTTTATGTCCCAGGAGTAGTGGATGAGCTGTGCAGCAAGCACGTCCTCACCACGGAGCTGGTGTCTGGCTTCCCCTTGGATCAAGCTGTAGGGCTGAGCCAGGAGATTCGCAACGAGGTACTGTGGGGTGGTCTTGCTTCTGCCCTCGCTCAGAGCAGCGTGCTCGGCCTGCCTGGTGACTGCTAGACCAGGGGATGCTTTTATGGAAGGGCAAACCCTGAGCAGGGCCATGCAGGGCTGGAGTCGGGGACTGCTTGGAGCCTCTTGCAAGATTTCCTAGTAGGGTATTTGGCAATGATGTTGGAGTCTCCCCAGGCTGGTCTAGGCCTTGCAGGCACCAGCATTCAGCAGGGAGGGGTTGGAGGGCGTGAATAGCAAGGGCAGCTGAAGGGCAGGTAGCTTTGCTGTGTAACTCCTAGATGCCCTGTTTCTGATGACCCTAAGTTTGGATTGTCAGCTAGGGGAGAGGGGTCTTGTTTTGCAGCTGCTCTTTTGCAGAATCATCTCAGTGTGAGCAGTTTGGTGTCATCTCCTGTGGGATTGACCTGTGCTGCACAGGGCTGCTGGAAAAGTACCTCTCGGTAAACAGGAGGGTGGGTGTGGGGATGGGTGCATTGGTGCTGAATATAGCAAGGGATTGGAGTGCTGTGGTGGGACAAACAGCTGTTCTAGTAGCAGAAATAACTGTCCTGCTATTTGGATTTTTTTTTTTTTCCTTTTCTTTTTTGTCTTGGTGGGAGCTGTCAGCTGTTAGCAGGTGACTGGGGAAGAGGGCAGAGCATGTTCCTCTACGTAAACAGCTCTTGCTGTCTCACTGGACTTGAAGCTGTGCCAGAGCTGGCTGCCTGTGACTCCCCAGCTGTCTGTTCTTAGGGGTGCTATATCGTAAGACATGCTTTTAAAAGGCTGTGAGGTGAGGTGCTGCTGCAGGAGCAGCCCTTTCCTGGAAGCAACTGGCCTGGCTGACCCACAGCCTTCTGACCCAAATGGCAGTGTTCTGTAGCAGGCTCTGGCTTGCATTTGGTGCTTTCCCCTCTCCTTCTAGGATATGATGTTTCACTCAGCTTTGCAGACGCTGAAGTGGGGCAGAATGAGGGTGCCAGTTCTGATGAACAGGCTCCAGCTTAAATAGCCTCACAGAAAAGCTCCACTGTAGTACATAATTTAGCAACAGGCTCTTCAGGGACTGCTACTCTTGCTTTTCCCATGCCTGTCAGTCCCAAGGTGTGGGTCTGCTGTGCCTCCCTCAAGCTAGGTCTGTGCTGAGTCCAGTAGAAGACCTGGATGAGGAGTACTTGGTGGGTGTGTCTAGTCAAGCCCCCTTTCAGCAATGGTTTGGTCCTAGCTCTGTGTTCAGCTTTACAGGAAAAGACTCTCCTGTTTAGCTTCTTTTGGTCTTTAACTTAAAATGTCCTGGAACTGCATGTAATTTCTCCTGACCTGCATTTGGCCAGGGTCCTGCAGGACCTTCCATCAGGGTAGGCTGTAAGGCTTTACTGGCCTACCCCACCTCTGCTTTGGGATCCCTCTTTGCACTGCGAAGATGTTCCTCTGCTCTCAAAGCAGCAACCGCACGTGTAGTCAAAGCTGGGAAGGTAAAAGGCAGGCCCAGGACACAAGTAACACACAGCTGGATGACCCGTGGAGCTGCCACACAGAGGGTAGCAGCCTCTTGTGAGGCACATGTAGGGGCTGATATGGCCTTCAGCTCGGGCTCATGTAGAACTTCCTGTGCTGTCTGTCCCATGGCAGGTGTGGGCTGGGAGTTGCTGAGAGGTGCTCCTTCACCTCTTCAGGGATTTCGCAGCATGGAGCACGTAGTTCCAGCCAGCGCGGTGATGTGCTCTCTGTTTGCTAAGGCCTGCTGTAAATTACATGTGTGAGCAGGGCTTGCTGCCCTCCTGACTTGCTTCTTTCCTTGCTTTTCAAGATCTGTCACAACATCCTGGTCCTGTGTCTGCGGGAGCTGTTTGAATTCCGGTACATGCAGACGGACCCAAACTGGTCCAACTTCTTCTATGACCCACAGTTGCACAAGGTAAGCCCAAGCAGCTGCTGCTCTGCTGTACAAGAGCTGCTTTTCACCAGCCTTTTATTCCTCCTGACTCCCATGAGCCCTTACTGAGATTCTCCAACTCCTGTCCTTGAGCCTTGGGCCGGTAGGACAGTGGAACCGGTCCCTTTGCCACTTGTCCTCACTTGGTCTGGGTAGGAAAGCAGAGCTCCTGTAACCCTGGCTGGCTGCTGGTCTTTGGCCTCAGATGCAGTCACAGCTACTTCGTTAGCCTCAGGGTCCGTTTGAAGCTGGTTGGTGGGCAGTTGCAGCTGGCAGTGCTCTACGAGGGTATGCCTGAGCCAAGGACTCCTTAGCTGAATGCTCTTGTGCTATGCTGAAGATAAGGGTAGCAACTGCAGATGTCTCGCTTGTTGGTTTGGCTGCTTGCTTGTGCCCTGCAGGTTGGATGGAATTGCTTGTTCATCCCTCAAGGTTTGTGTTGGAATGTGCTGCGAAAAGCTCTGTCCCTACACAGGAAGCCAGAGCAGTTAGCAGCTGAGAAGGTGTGATGATGTGAGCACAGGCTGTACCTCCTCTGCCATGTCCTAACACAAATGATTGTGTCAGGGAGTAAAGGAGAAAGGGGGAAGCTGAGTTGCAGTGGAAAGGCTCTCCAACCAGCTGAGTTTCCTGAAGATACCAGGAGCCTTTTAATGTCAGGCTGTACCCGAGTGGTTGATGCTGTAAATACAGATGGGTTTGTCCATTCCCAGGTGGCCCTGCTGGACTTCGGAGCAACACGAGGGTTTGATGAGAAGTTCACAGATGTCTACATAGAGGTGAGGACTCACACTGTGCCCTAGAGTGCTACACTGGGGTTCTTAGACTACTTGCAAAATCAGGCTTATCTTTTAGCTGCATCACTTGGTACTTGAATTCACCTTGGATGTGGAGGGAAGAAGGGCTGGAGGCGTGAGAGAGACCTCTGTTCCCCTTTGATCCCTTCTGCACGTCTGCTGCAGGTCTCTGGATGTCTGGGTTTGGATGTATAAATTGCATGGCAAACGTGGAGAACTGGAATGTCTTACTGATTGATTCGTGAAGCTTTTCTGATGTCCCTGGGTTCTGATTCTCTGGGTTAGGCATAGCTCTACTGGGAAGAGCTTTGGAGAGCCAGCACCTGTACCTTTTTGCCAGTAGCTCTTAATCTGGCCAACATGCAGACCTCTGAAGACAAGGGCAGAGGCAGTGAAGCAAAGGGGCAGCACATGTATCTGTTGCTTACATATTCCTGTGCTCTAAACATTTTTCAGTCATCCTGTAGCTCTTCTGAAAGTGTTCTTTCTATTCAGGTAATCAAGGCAGCTGCTGATCTGGACAGAGAGAGAGTACTGAAGAAATCCATTGAAATGAAATTCCTCACTGGCTATGAAGTCAAGGTACGGAGGAGAAGGGTCTGCTTTTAGTGGTGGCCCCTGATAAGTTTGTTGGGCATCTGTGGACTTCCCCAGAGTTCTTGATGTGGTAAAAGCCAATGTCAGTCTGAAAGCTCCATTGATGAGGGAGGGGGCCAAAAAAGGTTGTGGCTTTTGCTCTCTCACTTCCTTTTGAGAGCAGGAGCAGTAATGATGATCCAGCTTGTCCCAAAACCACTGTCCTTCCTTCTCTCCCCCACCAAGTCCCTGCAGGTGGTGGTGACTGCTGAAATTTCATGGCTGGGCAGATGGTCGTCTTGGGGGGCTTAGTTGCTCAAAACTGTATTAGCTAAATGTTCATCAGTTTTGCTAGCGCTAGCATTTCTCCCTTTCCCCTCTGGTGGCTGAAAAGGCTAGTGATGTTATTTACACCTCTTTCCTTTTGGGCAGGAAATGGAAGATGCCCACTTAAATGCTGTCCTCATCCTGGGAGAGGCTTTTGCATCTGACAAACCTTTTGATTTTGGCAACCAAAGCACCACCGAAAAGATCCACGGTTTAATCCCAATCATGCTGAAACATCGGCTTATCCCTCCGCCAGAGGAGACCTACTCTCTTCATCGGAAGATGGGGGGTTCTTTCCTTATCTGCACCAAACTGAAGGCAAAAATTCCCTGCAAAAACATGTTCCAAGAAGCATATAGCAAATATTGGAGCAGCAGGGGCAAGAAGCCAGAGGAGTAGTAAGAATGAACTAACATATCTCATTCTGAGGGCACAGTTCATCTGAGCCTTGCAGAGAGCGTTGTAGCCTCCCACGTGTTGCACCCCAGCTCTCCATCCTCTTGAGATGCAGAAGCCCGTGCCCTGGAAACCAAGTGCGCGTTTCGCAAGGACGAAGCTGTTCTTTCATGCTCTGTGTGTACTATCTACACTGGCTGCCAATACAGTCCGCAGCTTGCAGGAAACTATCTTCTCGAGTGCTTCTGTACTGTTTCAAGGCACCAGCTGACTACCTTGAATGCATTTTTAATGTTGTGATGGTGGCCACGTATTGGTTGCAGTTTATAATGAGTAGGGGGGAAGGAGGCCAAGAGCAGAATTTAATATTGAAACCTGTTTGTGATTCTTCAAAAATTGTTTTTTAACAACCCTTCCCTCTTTTCCTGCTAAGGTGGAATTCGAGTAGTTTTCATACTGTGAATTAGAGAATGCAATACAAAGGTGTTCCCTACCACAGACACGTTCAGCACTTCCCCTCCCAACCGCCCCGTTTTTGTAAGTCAAATGGTGAATCCCTCCTGGATTTTACCGCCATTGATTTAATGCAAGGGGGGGTGTGTGCGTGTATACAGAATGAAGTTTTATGCTTTCTGCCTTTTTTTGGCTTGCAAGCTAAACATAGGAAATGTTTTAAGAATCTGAGAATAGAGTGCCAATCTCTTTTAAACACATGTGTATGCTCACCCTTCTCAGTCCTGGGAGTCAAGTAGGTTATCAACAGAGCTATATCCAAGCACACATAGTGGGATTCTTCACTGTCTGGTAGACATCAGCTTTCCCAAAGGCAAGTTAGATAAGCTACAACTGACACCAATTGCTTGCTGGACTCCTAACCAAGAACCTGGTCTGTCTGTCTGTTCTCCTGTAATGCAGAACTTAGGGCAAGGCAGACAAACATTTAACATCTCTCATGAGCATTTCCAGCTCTTGCTGAAATGCCGCACGTTTGAAACCAGACGCACAGTTTTAAACTGTTTGGAGTCAAGCTAGGAAACTTAACTTTATTAGGTTTTTGTACAAAGCCTGTACCTGTTCGACTTCCTGATTTCAATAAAAAAGTGCTTGTGCGGTGGGCCTTCTGCCTGCGGTTTTTTCATCTTTCTGGTGCGGTAATGAACAGCCGAGTGAACAAGTCCTGTTCTGTGAGATAAACAGGAGAAGCTTCCAAGTCTCCTCTTGTTGCTGTTTGCCCAAGGAATTGCTACTGCCCTTGTAAGGCCCTCTATCATCTACGGCCTGCTCCTTCATCTTTCCATTGCAGCTCTGTCACTAGGGCTAACAGTGGCAAGTTTACCAGGAGCCAGAGGGACATCAGCCTGAACATATGTCTGGCCACGAAAAATGCTGGTAATGGACTTATTTTCTTGTTTTCCTTTATTTAAATCACTCTGTTACCAGTCTCCTGGACAGAAATCTTTTTGCCTTTCCTCCACCTGGGAAGAAAGAGTGGATGTTGGAGTAAATGCTTACCTGGTGCTAGTAAAGCAGATGTCCTGATCTGGCAAGTGCCAGATACCTAGGAGCAGGTTCAGCTGATCCTACTCAGTTAACACAGCCCAGGAATATATGACCTTAAACTTCAGTAAATCAGAAATCCTGTCTGCTGACAATTCCAGAAATGAAGAACAGGTAAGTGAATAAACGGTCACTCTCAGGAGTGTTACCTTTATTCCAAGATCATAAACACATCAACTGCTTCATTTAAGACTTGGTTGAAAGATCCAGTGCTGTTTAATTCAGCTAAAAGTACTGGTCAGGTTATTGATACATCTTTGAGAAGAGTGAACTCTGCTGTTCAGTGAAGTAATAGTTTTTCATTAAGCTGTTTGTACACCAAGAGTAACTTTCCTTGTTTTAGGTTCTGGTAGACACTGTTTAGTTGTTCTCCTTTAGATCTAGACCTTGTAGCTGTAAAAACAGTGGAATTGTTTGAGATGCTAAGTGCTATGTTAAAGATTAAAAGCTGAAGTATAAAAAGCTGACAAGGGGATTGGATTAGGTGACCTTCAGAACAAAATTTCTGCAACTGAAGATTCAGAGCCAGTATGTTCAGGTAGCTTCAAAGGCAGCAAAATAACTGCAAGATCATTACAGTTCACTTTTCCGGTAAACACAACTAGGTGAGATTGGTATGAGCTTGTTCATTGGACCACAGATCTTTTGTATACTGCACTGGGGCTTGAGCGTTTAACTCTCAGCAAACATTTCCTTGCCCTTGAAAGACAGCAGAGTGAAGAATAACATCAAACTGAACAATGGGGTTGTTTTGCCTTTGCCCAAAGGCTAGCAACTAGCAGAAGGCAAGATGTTTCTTTATAAGGAAAGCTAATTAGAGCTCTCAGTCCCTAATTCTCCTGGCCTTTTGTGTATGTTCTAAAAGCTTTAATAATTTCTATAGTTTTGTCCAGAGGCCTTTGTGACACGAGGAACTGCATGTCAGCGTAGCAGCTGTGGAGGAAAGGTAAGCCAGAAACACTGTGCTTTGGCTTCAAGTCAAAGTGGTCATGACATTTTACAGTGAGCAAGAAAGTCTTGATCAGTGCTGCTTGCTCCAAATCAGCTAGCGCATTCGCTTAACTAANCACAACAGAACATGAACACTGAGGGCTAAACAGGAAGCCTGTTAAGCAGTTCACTTTCTGCTTTCCAAATGTCCAAATCCCTTGACAGTAGAAGGCCCAGTTCCCAAGACCTTCACAGCTGTGATGGTGCAACTGGAACCCTGGGAAATTAGAAATACAGCACTGATAGTACAAGGGAGAGCACAGGAAACAGATGGTATTTTGCAGAGCTACAGCAGCTAGGAGAGACCTGATGGGATGAGCCCACCGGCTTAAATCCACCTAAGCTAGAGTTGGGGGACTGAGAAGGCAATAATTGTGATGGAAGGAGAGGGACAGGATCAGAAGTTTCTGTGGAGAAAGGCAGCCGGTGGCCACGTGGGAAGTGGGAATCGTTTTGACTGGTCCTGGAAGAGATTGTTGGTGGTCTCTGGAAACAGAAGAATGCCCAGGCTGGCAACACAGGATCAATAACAGCATAGCCCTGTATTCCTGCTGCAAGGGGACCAATGACTGAAGCATGTAATCAAAGCTAGGACTTTTACCAACAGGGTAACGAATGAAGAGGAAGATCCCAACAGACAGTCTCTGGTACGGAGAAAATCCCAGGGCTGACTTGCAAGGAACTGGAGGCGGACGTCTGGATGTGTGCTGGTGCCCTTCTACTCACGGAACAGCTTGTATTCCTACAGCTGACTTGATGAGAAGTTCAATTAACAAATGCTATTAAAGTAGCTCTCCTCTTTATTTTATTTTTTTTTATGCATAGCATTTCCTGACAGCTTAAACCTTTAATTAACTGAAGATGCCATCGTGGAAAGTTTGCTAGAGAAGAATGCTTGCGGTTTAATTAAAAAGAAAAAAAATCTTTTACAGCTACTGAGAAAGATCTGTTCATGACTCCAATAGTGGCAAAAAGCTTGGAAGAGTTCCTCCATTTCCCTTTCTGATTGCAGCAATGGGTGAGGAGGTGCAGAGTGATACCATCACCCAAGTGGAGAAGGTGAGTGCTTCACAACATGTTTGACCCTCAAGTTTATGCTGCAGATGTAGGACAAGCTACAGTTTTGTTATTGCAGCGAGGGAAAGGAGACAGCCAACTATAAAGCTTTTACTTATTTTAAAATTAACTTTAACTTACAATTCTCCTGGTGTTAGGCCAGGAGAATTTGTACTCTTAGAGACTGCCAGAGCTGTCTCTAACGTTTGTGGATCTCTGAAGGCATACAAGNTTTAAGACTTGGTTGAAAGATCCAGTGCTGTTTAATTCAGCTAAAAGTACTGGTCAGGTTATTGATACATCTTTGAGAAGAGTGAACTCTGCTGTTCAGTGAAGTAATAGTTTTTCATTAAGCTGTTTGTACACCAATAGAGTAAGTTTCCTTGTTTTAGGTTCTGGTAGACACTGTTTAGTTGTTCTCCTTTAGATCTAGACCTTGTAGCTGTAAAAACAGTGGAATTGTTTGAGATGCTAAGTGCTATGTTAAAGATTAAAAGCTGAAGTATAAAAAGCTGACAAGGGGATTGGATTAGGTGACCTTCAGAACAAAATTTCTGCAACTGAAGATTCAGAGCCAGTATGTTCAGGTAGCTTCAAAGGCAGCAAAATAACTGCAAGATCATTACAGTTCACTTTTCCGGTAAACACAACTAGGTGAGATTGGTATGAGCTTGTTCATTGGACCACAGATCTTTTGTATACTGCACTGGGGCTTGAGCGTTTAACTCTCAGCAAACATTTCCTTGCCCTTGAAAGACAGCAGAGTGAAGAATAACATCAAACTGAACAATGGGGTTGTTTTGCCTTTGCCCAAAGGCTAGCAACTAGCAGAAGGCAAGATGTTTCTTTATAAGGAAAGCTAATTAGAGCTCTCAGTCCCTAATTCTCCTGGCCTTTTGTGTATGTTCTAAAAGCTTTAATAATTTCTATAGTTTTGTCCAGAGGCCTTTGTGACACGAGGAACTGCATGTCAGCGTAGCAGCTGTGGAGGAAAGGTAAGCCAGAAACACTGTGCTTTGGCTTCAAGTCAAAGTGGTCATGACATTTTACAGGGAGCAAGAAAGTCTTGATCAGTGCTGCTTGCTCCAAATCAGCTAGCGCATTCGCTTAACTAAACACATAGATTCAGGACAAGAACACTTCTCTGCTGCAGCAAGCTCCTAAGTGGTAGAAAGAGGATTTTCTCTTGCAGAAAACAGTTCTTTGTTGAAGAGGTTAAATCTCCTCTCCCAAAGAAAGGGGTTTTCTGTTCTAAAGACTCAAGATTCAAACTACAGGTGGTAGCAGCGATTTTTTCCTACCTTCTTTTAGTCAACCTGTCTGCTGCATCANTGCAAGGAACTGGAGGACAAACTGAAGGGGTCAGGGCACACACAAAACTTCACAAGTATTTTGAGATGCGCTTGAAGATGCACAAAAGTCAATTTGATGGTGGCAGCTCAGAAATAAGAATCCAGCCTCTAACACTAGGGCAGCTGAAACATTTGATGTGTAACATTGTAAACAATGACTACAAATATTGACACAGACAGATGACCTAAGAAAAAACTCAGGGAAAGCATAGTTGAAGATGTACCAAAGTATAAGGTGGCTTGAATTTGAAAAAAAACGTTCTGGTAATTTTTTCTGAAAGCTGTTCCAGCTAAATGGATTTTCTCACAGTCTTTTTGTCCCCGCTGTGCACTTGTGCAGATGTGTTAAAACCAGCATGTTGTATCTTCAAGAACACCATTATTCCCCTTTCCTTTTCCTCCTCAAAGCTTAATGTGGGGAGGTAGGAAAAAAAGACAGAACATCTACATTTCTAACAGTTCCCTGTTTTATTGCAGTACATCAAAGTAGGTTAATATTAAGTGTGTTACCAACATAAAATATTGGTGGTAAGTCATTTTTACATTGTTGACTTCTCCACCTTAAATATTTCTGTGCAAAAAAATCTACATCATTGTTCTGTAGCAGAGAATCTCTTACAATGTCCCCTACAACATTGAGGGCATTAAACAAAATAGTGAGAAGAGGCAAAAAGCAGAATCTTTCCCCCACACGCACACTTGTCAGCTTTTATACTCTAAAACAAAAAAAGTGATTACATCTATGCCATGCAAAACTGTACAATAATATTACAATGAAAAACCTAAAAAACATATTTTAAAAATAAATGATATGAAACTGTCATACATAAAAAGGCAGGTATAATTGCTCTGAAATACCAACACTGGTTTGTTTGTGGATTTCTTCCCTGTGGATGAGACTTTCTTAAATGCAGAATGAAAATAGGTTGTACTGAGCTGCAGCTGGAATGAAAGACAATGTGGAGGTGGAATTTAGACTGCGGCAGAGCGCTTTCTGGGGCTGCTTATCAAATACAGTGTGTGCGGAAGGGTGCAGTTTGTGTTAGTGCAGAAAGTTGTCCCATTTCCTCCATAGAACTGACTTCTATTAACAAAAAACCCCTGAACAACACAGCAGAAGCTACTATGTGCCACTTTGATTCTCAGACTAAGGCTCAGGAGGTGTGGGTACTTGCACTGCAATGAATTTTACCCTTAATGTATTCACTTAAAAGTAAAAAGTGTGCAAAAAAATGAGAAAAACAAACCCTTCTAGCCAAGAGCATGTTTGTCCTGTCATTCAGGGTCTGGCCCTGCAAGACAGTGCGGTGCCAGACTCTGGTCCTGTGTTAATACTCTGACACTTTTGTTTTGAAAGGCTGACACACTCTGTGAAGCAGTTAGGTGCAGCAGAACTACATTTCTCTAACTACAGTATGCTTTTGGGACTTTTTTGGTATGACAAGACCCTTAACTTCCCTCTGCTGTTACCTGAGAATAACATACCTGGCTTGTAATTTTATCAGAATCAAATCAAAGAGAGAACATTCCTGACTCAGTTTGGAAACTCATTAAACTGGGCAAAATGCACATCCAGAACACGCCACAGCAACTAACTGAGAGGAAAAGAAGCAACTACTTCACCACAGCCTCAGGAATAGTTTTTTGAAACCACCAGCTGTCTTCTACAGGTCACAGGCAAAAGAGAAGAGAGTACTATGGCCTTGCTTTTGGGTTTATGAAACGTGCAAGGAAGCCAAATATCTGTGTGTGCACGTGTGCGGGGGAAACTATTCACCAAAGCTTTTTCATTCTATAACCTGGAATCCTTAGTAGCTGCCCGAATCTGTTCACATCCTTTGTTGCCATCAAAAGAAGAAAACAACAACAACAAAAAAAACAACAACAACAAAAAAAATCAAACCCCCAACTACCCATCTGTCTAAGCAGTGTCAAAAATGCAAACGCCTTCAGTCTCAGCCAAAAGGAAAAAAATCTGCTAGATACGGGCTGTGTACAGAGAACATACGCTACGGTCAAAAATTCAGTGGGAGACTTTGAGCTCCCTGGACAAAACGCAGCCCTCTAACTGTGAAGTTGAAGCAACACGACAGTGCAAAGTAGCAAACATCAAACCTTGAAAGACAATTGCCTTGGAGACACCAGTCAAGAGTCTTACAGTTCAAATGACCAAGTTACTCTTTTCTAGCCCAATGGGTATTTTAAAAGCTTGGCTACAGTGTGCGGATGTTTTCAGTGTTATACCAACCAAAAAAAAAAAAGATGAATGTGGTTTAAAATTGAGTGTATAATCAAATGGTCCCCAAATATAGAAAATTACTCAAGTCCCAGGGCAATTTTTCTCTTTTCAAATAAGTGATGCGGTCATTTGTTTTTCAACTGAGAGAACAGTTGCTGTTTCTCTTTTGAACAGATGTGTATAAAAACGCACAGTACCAAACTAATGATTAAATATAGGAATCCTAAAGGAGACTGCCAAGGCTTAGAAACTGCGGTGTAGAAACAGGGTGGGCCTGTGGAGCTCCCACCCTCTGGAGCTTCGTTTTGCAACGCAGCTGACCTACGCTCTGCCTGAAAACATCAGGTTTTGATAGCAATAGATTGCAGGCACCATAATGGAGTAAACAGAGGGGTTTACTTGATTTAATTGTTTGCTGTGTCGTGGCTCTTTGGGTTCCATTTTCAGACAGAGCATTAACTCAACTGCAAAAAAAAAAAAAAATTAAAAAAATCCACAAAAAAAGATCTTGTGACCCTCTCTCAGGGGACTGTCACGCAGGCTGCTCTATCTTAAATGACTGCTGTTTAAATGCCTTCTCTCAACATCAAAAAATAAGATTAATGTTTAAATACAACATACAGTACATACAAAACTAGTCTGCAAAGGCTTTGAAAAGTGTGTGGACATGCTTCACCAAAAGGAGGGAATTGTGGGGGGGAAAGCAGTGGCTATACTTGAAGCAATATGCAGCTTTTAAAAAGAAGCTGATGTGGAATTTTAATAATGCCAATAATGCCCTGCCTATCTGTCCCTCAGAAAGACTGAAAACTTTTCTGGAAGGAATTAATTTTAAGTGCTTAGCTGTTTGCTAAAGCTTTTCATATTAAAAGCCAGGCTTGCAAAAGTAGTAGCTTTGAAGTGAAAACAAAGCACACAACCATCTTGCTACTTCAAAAAACCCAAACAAGAGGAGGACAGGCTTTTGTGATCTGATGATTTCTAAAAAAAAAAAAAAATATTAGAAATTCTTGAATTCCTGTCCCAAAGTAACATTGAAGGAGCTTAGTCTTGCACAAGCCTCTTGATTCAGAGTGAAAGAGGAATCTTACCTAGGAGACCCAGCATGATTAAATGGATTAGATGTATCTCAATCCCTATTTCACATTTAGATCATACCTGGAAATCACTGTACATGGTTTGAACTTACCTATCACTTGTATTAGGGAAGACAGAAAGTGGAAAACTCCAAAGATCTCTGTGTGGGTGAAACACTGTATTACTGCTGACTGCAAGAATGTGGAATGGTTTAATAAGAGCCATAACAAGTTTCCGAAACCCACAAACTCCAGTATTCTAAATACAAAAAGCCCTTATATGTTTGAGTATGGTCATAGGATAAAGCCAGCAACAATACTACTGAGAGGAGAGGCTTGTTTGAACACCCTCCCAAATGAAAAACACACCTGCCTTGCTAACTAAACAGAAGAGACATCTTCTTCTTACCATCCATTTGTACATCAGTCTCTCACTTTATTCTGTTGACTGCGTGACCAGCTTCAGCTTTTTATCTATTTTTGCAACTTCAGTGGGCTCTGTCTTCCACCGCAATACTTTCTGCCCTCCAACCTGACCTGCTGTTGGAACCAAACAGCGGGTGAGCACATAGAAACAACTGCAAATTGCACAAACCCACAGCACGGGTAAGGGAGGGAGAGGAAAACCAACCTTGCCAGCACGGCAGTTGTGGGTGACTAGGCGTCTTCGACTACCACAGTGTGAACAGTGTGAGGTCAGTCTTCAAGGTTCTCTGTTGCTACAGTGACAGCATCGCCAGCCGCAGCTGGCTTCGGGCTAAGGGCACTCGTTTGGCTGATGTGTATTAGCGACTAGTATTTGGTAACAACAGTAACAGTTTTCTGGTTAGGGATGGTCAAGGAGAATGTGGAAAGACTGTTCCCTTCCGAGTTAAACTTAGTCAAAGGCTGACCCAGGGAAACAGTTTTCCTGCGGAATCCTGCTGCATTGAGCTCCCTTGCTGCCTTAAGGACCTCTACTGTCCTGCGTGCCGTAAGGTTCCTCAGCTGCGCTGCCGGCACGCGAGAAACCAGGGCAGCCACCTGGCCGACCGGTGCCCTTCGCTGTTGGGGCAGAGGGTTGCTTTCCAATTGTCATTTTTGCAAAGGATAGGGATTAACATGAAAGCAGGAACTACAGCTTTAGTTATGCTACTGGCAGAAGTAAAGAAACGTTGCGAAAGCCCTGCAGGGACCTCTCCCGGCAGTGCAGCGAGTGCTAGGCAAAAGGAACATCTGTCCTGCCAAAGGTTTTAGGCCAGGCCTCCGAGTCTGTATATTACTGAGCATGAAAACAGGGACAACACAAATCTTAAATTAAAGGCTCTCTTAAATAAGCATCCATCTTCTGCTGCATACACAATGCTTTTTTTTTTCTTTTCTTTGAATATATACATACGTATTTTACTCTAACATCTGCGTATTTATTTAAACTCTGTACTGTAGTAAAATATGCATCATTTTAATCAATAAGGATTTGCTGGCGACAATCAGATTGACATTCAAACGTGGTGGCTGAAAGCTTTTATGTGCCTCTGACATAACTGATCATTCCCCATGCAGGGGAAGGGG
>WEIS01015144.1:0-10831 GCA_013389965.1 Todus mexicanus | reverse complement strand
CAACAATATATGCAGAGAACCCAAACATGAAGAAAATAAGGCAAAGGTGCTAAGGAACTTTTTGATGTTATCACAAAAGGATGACTAACACTATCTGATAAGTGGATCTTCTGTGAGGAACAATTATTTTAGAAGACAAATCCAGGTTTAAAAATAACTTGTAAATGTCTCATACTGTCTCGTTTTTGAGAGGAAAAAAGTTACAAAATAACTAAGAAATAAATAAACAAGAGGTTGATATTGCTTTAGAAAACCCCAAAATAACAACTTGATGCATGATTATGACTATATTCTGTGCCATGACTAGGACAGTACATTTGCCACAGTACATTTTGTGAAACAACTACGAAACAATCAACCAACAAAAAATACCACAGACTGCTTAGAATATGCTGTGGAACTGACTGGAAATATGTTTGTGTCAAATTATGAACCCCATCTTTTGTAGATTAAAACATCTGAGAAATTGAGCCAAAGACCACTGAACATCTTCTCCCTTCTTTTCTATTAGAAGCACTGAATTTTAGTGATTGCAAGTGGGGAAGCTAGCCACTGCTAGAAAAAGGAAGGGATGGAGTTGAAGCTTTCTTCATAAACCTAGGAGGAAAGAGTGACAGAAACTGCTTTAAAATATTTTTTTCCTTAATATAGAGAACAAGCAGAAAAAGCAATGGATCAACTTAAGAAGGTAGAAAACACTTCCTGGCCTATGAATGCTGATCAAATCCAAAACTTGCAGGAGTGAATCATGGAATCATAGAATGGTTTCTATTGGAAGGGACCTTAAAAATCATGTAGTTTCAACCCCCCTGCAGGGGGCAGGGACACCTCCCACTAGACCCATAGACTAGAATTCAGGAGGTTGAATTAAATGGTAAGTAAACTTCTGTCTTTAGTGAGAAATTCCTTTGCTAAATGTACCCTTTGGACATATTGTCCCCAGATGGTTTAACCTGATACCCACAGGTAGATGAACACTAACAGCATATATACAAGCTTATGTACAGCTTATGTCAAGTCTGAAGCTCTGATCTCAGCAAGCATGGTGTGACAGACCTCATACCAGCATTTTCAAATTCTCCAAAACATAGCTCTTTGCTGTGTACTGTCTTTGTGCACAGGTAAACTTTCTACCCTTTCTAGAAAGGGCTCATCGCCTTTCTACCTAGACCACGAGAACCAGTTTTGTCGGTGTGTGTATGCATAACCTTCTTCATCCTTTGCTAGTGGATGAGGTGTCCAAAGTAACATTTCTGTGTCAGACATTGCCCATTCCATCACAGGTGAAGGCTGTGAACATGTTGAGCATACAGGAATGGACACAGTGAAATGTGTGTGCGTATGTGATTGTATGGAAAATCTTTTTGTGGTATAATAAATACAATGGTGAGGTTAAAGAGAAATAGATTCCTAATAAATATTGGTATCATCTATTTACCTCTCTTCTCCAAAAGGATCTGGGGTGTCTTCATACCTTCCTGGATCCTCTAACACTTCCCTGCTTCACCTACTCACTGCCCATGATACACAATCCATGGCCCATTGCTGCTAAAATTACACCTTTCTTGATCCTATGTACCCTTTTAGGCTTTTTTTATGTGGATTTTCTTGTTTACTGCTTTGCTAGAAGATGACAGAAGACAAGAGAAAGGAGAGGAGGTAGGACAGAAAGTTGCTGTATAAGCAGTTGCCATAGCTCAGGGCAGTGAAACTTGATAAATGCAGGGGTGACACGGAGCAAAGTTGCCTGATCATGGCCTGAAGAAAGGGTATCACCACTGCAGAAACCTCCCTCTGAGCTCTGAGCCAAGAACTGCTGTTCTGGCCCCTTTCCACCTAGCCATCAGGGCCCCTCTCCCCCATGTTTAGGCATTTGTCAGAAATGCTTTATTCAGGGAGTGACCATGCCTTTGCCACTTTCTGATGGACTGTCAAGATCCCAAGATCTACACCCCCTTCCCCACAGGATCGTCACAGACAGATCTCTGGACTCTCCAAGTAACACCACCTGTGCCCTTACACCTCTCCCTAGCTTGATGATACATACTCAGTATCCCAGGATCCACTCCTTGTCCCAGCTCTCTGCCATCTCTTGCAAGACTTTTATGTTATATTATAAAGAAAGTAGCTGTAAGCAAAAGTAAAAAACCTAATGGGGGCACATCTACTGCTGAACAGAAACGGGTCATCAAAACCATTCATATAAAAGCATGACTGCTCCCTGAAAAAGCCAACATAGCCCATAATTTGTATGGAGATTAACAAGGGAAAGGCTGGGGGTGGGTGTACCATCATGGCTCAGAACTTTTGAAATCATGAGCTGGGAAAGATGTGGAAGGCCAACATGTGGTAAGGATGAGAGAACAGACTGGTATGCTGCATTGTAGTAGATGCCTGTTACAGCCTGCCTGATCAAGAAAAGAAAGGATTCTTCAGGTAGCCTAAATACAGGGGCAGGCACAGTGTTTGCTGTTGTGGAGAAAACACAAAAGGCCCAAATATTCACTTTTCAATCTTGCTAGCCCTGATTAGGCATCTGGATTAGAGTCCTGTGCTCTGTAGAAGGAAGTGTCCTTTCCAGGCAAGGTTGTCCTTTTTCCCTGCCCACTCACCCATACTGGCTGACCGGGAAGAAAGAGTACTCCTCAAAGCAAGAAGTTCTATTGCTCAATGGAGTGCACTTGATTCTTGCCAGCAAACTTGCTCCAGTGTGGGCTGCTCTCTCCATGGGGTCACAAGTCCTGACTGGAGTCTGAGAAATCCCAAGCTACAAAAAAAGTATCTAGTTTGTTTTTTCTAGGGAGCTTAGCAGTAAGTGAGATGTGTGTGAGAAAAAGCACCAGAGTTTGCTGATATTTTAGAGAGAAAACAGCAGTTCTAGCTTGCAAAACACTTATTTCAAAATTTCTAAATGGTACTTATTAGCTTCTATGTTCTTTTTGTTCCAGTCAGTTCTTTTACCTGAGACTTCCATTTCTGAAATGCTCAATAGCGTATCAAATCCATTTTTCCTCTCATGTTGTTCAAAAAGGAGGATTTGCGCTAACTCATAAAGCTGATCTCTCAAGGATTACTTATTGAGAGTTGGATCAGAACAGATTTGATTCTATAGTGAGCCTGAACCCTAAGAAACACTCACTGAATTATCTTTTTGTGCTGCTGGTGAAGTCTTTGTTCCATTTCTAAACCGCTGTGATGGAATATCCCAGTTAATACTAGTCAGATGTTTCATGAACTTTTTTTTCCATGCCTGAAACAGTCATGATGTACCAACAGTGTATTCATTCTTCAGTTCTTTTGGCTTGTGGGGCTGATGCTGCTGATACTTTTGTCATTATTATTATTATTAAAGCAAGCTTCTGCTACTGGAATGAAATTCTGTGATCTAAAAGTCTCTAAAAGAATATCTAATGAATTCAGCTGCTGACTGAGAGTATATGAGCTATAGATGTGTCAAAGGATTAAGGGGAAGGCAACAATGCTTGACTTCCCTGATTCATTCAGTGACAGATGTTAGATTCAAGGAGGAGGGGGAAGTTAGATATAAGCATTTATTTATTCATTCATTCCACAGTCTCCTGCAGCAAAAAAACTACAGTAGTGACAGTGTTCACCCACACTGAACAGCTTAGAAATGCCAATTTATGGTGGGGTTTTTTTTTAAAAGCTGATTGTTCTGTTAACATGGAAACCTTTCATAGCAGAATAAAGGAAAAAATCATCTACCTCCAGGGTCTTACCGGCTACACAGTATGACACATACGATAGCATATTACCACGAGTTTTATTTATTCCAACTTGAAGGTCAGGATGGAAGATATTTTTTCAGAACTACAAGCCTAGAACTCATGCTGACCCTTTTCAGAGAGCTGACTGTGGCCCAGTGTGTGAGAATTCTCTATAAATAAAACTATCATTTTTTCATAAAAGGGCGCATTTTATCCTGAATATATATGTTACATCTAGATGAATGACCCTCCCACCTCTCCAGTTTCTTCCCGGAATTAAAGATGCCACAAGAGGTGTCACTAATAAAATTACATCAGTGCAAGGTCAACTATAATGCCCTCTCTCTCCTCAGTCTTTGCAGAGATAGAGAAGGACAGTCACGCAGCTTTAGAATTCAGTAACTCCTTCCCATTGTGTATATTTTGGGATATCAAAGTTCCAATTTCACTGTGCCACGGTAAACTAATATGATTGGGGTGGGGTGGGAGGTGGGAAAAGGTTGCATTTGAAAGAAAGCATTAGCACCACGATCATATTTTTTTCTTTTTCTTAACATTTTTTGAAGACATGAAGTATTTGGTAGAGACAAAGGTCTTCCAATCTTACAACACCGCATTTGCAAGAACCTCTCTTTTGCTGACCACCCTTGCCTTCACCATCATCTGAGGACTGCCCTGTGACCCCAGGGAGGCTGTGGGGTGTCCACTGGCAGGTCTAGGATGAGAAGAGCTCTAGGCAGCAGCTGATGATCAGCAATGGGTACTGCTAGTGGTAGCATGGTACACAAGCTGTGAGTGCCCACGTGGCCTCCATTATAGCTCTGAGCCATGAGCAGACAGCAACCCTAAAGTGAAGGGAAACCTGTACTTATGTTTAGAACATTACCCTACCTATAAGCTGTGATATAGGTGATGACAACTAACGGTGACTGTTGCTTTTCCTTTCCATCTTTTCTCTGTCTTCTTTCACCAGCCATGTGAATGTGTAGTCGTTCTCCATTAGAGGTCTGCTAATTGGGCAGGATTGTCCCAAAAGGAAAATCTGTTGGAGCGATGTGAATGCTTTTCCAAAGCAACAGCTTTGTCATTGTATTTAAAAAATATAAATCCTTTTTTTTTTTCTTCCTGGGGATCATAAAAATCAGACACTTGGTATCTCTCCATAGGAAAATGCTCATCTTCAAATATGTCATTAGGAGTGTGATTTCTTACAGAAAATAACTATTTTAAAATCCAGGCAACATCCCATTATTCTTGGATGGCACATACAATGGCTGTCTCCTGTTAGCTACGTAGCTTTATTCTTCAACAAGATTCTGTCATTTGCTCTGTGGTTTTATGTATTCATTATTCCACCATTTGCTCTGTAGTTTCATATATTCATTAAAGGTCTGTGAAACACTATCAAAATGTCAAGCACCTTGCAGCTCTGATTCATCTCTGCTCAGCATTCAGGAATTAGCTCTAGCAAACTTTCTGTGAACTTTTAATTGCAGCTGGTACAAACTTCATGCTCTCCCTGCCTGCCTACAAACATCTTTTGATACTGTTTTGCTGAATCTTTTCTTTCTACAGCAAATCAACATGGTTCTTTCCATTTCCCTGAACTGGTTGAAAGTGCTGTCAGTGCCCTGGAGGATCAATTAGAGACTATTTCACTTCTGTGACAAAAGGAAGATGATTTGAGCTCTTTCTCCAATGAAAAAAACCCACAACAAATACATTTCTCCTGCAAAAAAACCCAATAAAACAACAAAAAACCCCACAAAAACCTCAAACAAACAAAAGCAAAAACCCAACACAACAATTCAAACTAATTTATGTCAGTCTTCCTTTCTGCATTAAGCAGAACTATGAATGAGGAGAGTTTTATTGTCATTTTCAGCTCTCAGTAAGCCCACATGCAGTCAGTCGGCATGATCTTCCCCTTAGACCACCAGTATAAACAATGCCCAGAACTGGTTTGCAATTAGTCTAACTCTGGACAATGTCTGACCTAAATACATAAGCAACAGAGGGTCACTAAGTGTGTGTAACTATGTGACATAGCAGCATTGGTATATGTGTGCAAAATCCCATGTCTCATCCCTTAGCATGCCTTTTTCTTTTCAACCTCAGGGGCTCCCATCAGTTACCTTCATATTTTGCGATGAAAAAATATCTGATTTAGACGTGGTTGGCATGCTCTTTTCTGTCAAGCTGTGCTCCATCCAGATCTCCTTGCTACAGCACCATTGCATAGCACAAACGTAAAATGTGTGCTTGTCTCGAAGAGTTAGCTATGTCACTGTACCCTCAAACTCCATTTTTGAACACCTCATTGCTCTTAGGCCTCTAACATACAAAGTATTCATATTAGCGATGAGCTTCATAAATTTCCAAGCATTTTACTTATTCTGGCTATGACTGCAGGAGCCTTGTGACTTCAATACACTTGTAGAGATGACTCCTCAGAGCTTTGACTCACAATCTCTAATGCTTTATCTGTGAAGATTTAATAGGTTACTGGGTCCAGGTGTCTTTCCATTCTGCTACTGCTTAGCCACTGTGTATCACAGTCTGACATGTTATCTTAAAACACCAACAAGTTTATTTCATGTTGGTATACCAGTCTATGAAATATGGCAGCTAAGAGATGATCTTCTTCTGTTTTGTTTTCAGGAAGAATAGAGCAGAAAGCTAGGGGGGCAGGCAAGGGTGACCCTTGCAATTGACACAGCACAGATCTATAGAGGTAATGACTTAGTCTTCAGTGTCAAGTTTTTTCTAGCGGGCTTGTTAGGCGGGTTACATCTTGTCAATTTACACTGCCTCAAATTCTGCTTCTTCCTTCCTCACATTTCTCTGCTTTACAATACATATATCTGTTCTCTACTTCCATCATTAAAAAAAAATCTTCTGCAATGTGACTAAAATTCTCTTTAGCATTTTTCAATTTAAGTTTCAGCGCTGCCTGTGACTTGTGTAGGCTTCCGAGCACATCCTCAGACATGTCAATGATTTGACAATGAAAGCTAACCTTTGGTGGTTCAGCATTTGCAAATGTGTGCATGCTGATTTCAGACGGAATTTACTTCAGCGATAACATGTAAAATTTGTCCTCAGTGGAATTAATTGGAGGCTTGGCCATTGATTTCTGTGAGACAAAGTTCCACTCTTAACTTCTACATATAATTTCACTCAGAAATAAAAAAGAGAACACCTATTAATGTGATCTTTCTAGTCCCTTACCCTTGACCAGTAAGTCTGTCGCCTAAATCAGTTTCACCCGCCTACCTAACACATAGATACTTTCCCTAAGGATTCAATGATTGATGCTTTTTAATTGATGACCAAAATCTTAGTGATTCAGTTCTGATACTGCTTTCTGACCAATACTAGGTGTACTACTGTGCTTGGATGAAATAGGTGAAGAAAGTAAGGCTTTTCTGACTGTAAAACAGTGATGTTTGAACAACACAACTGATCAAAACAATACCTTAAGAAATGAACAAGACATCTGTGGGCATGTCTATTTACTGGAAATCAGGAAACTACAGACTCACGAGACACACAGAACTTGTGATAGAGTATAAACACCCGTGAGTTAGGCAGCCACCCAGAAAGTATAAATGAAGGGCTTAATCGTTCTCTGCTGTGAGCAAGCAGATTATTAGAAATAGCTGCTCAAGAACTCTATCCCTAGCAAAAAGGGAGCAACTGGTTCCCCAGAGGAGACTTCTGTGGTGCCCATTGAGGAAAACTTTGGAAACAGAGATTGTCAGTCATGGAAAATACAAAAGAAACCAAAAAACACAAAGCTTCTTCAGACTTAACACTGGGTTTCTATGATAAAATCTGTAGCAGATAATGCAGTAAGGACATGAGAGTGTTTGAGAAACAAAGCAGCTTCCATGTAAAGAAGGTCCGGACTATATGTACAATTGCTTTTTATGTATATTGATACTATAAACTCCTGAGTTACAAGTAATTAACAAGGTTTATGGGAAGTGAGATGTCTGCTCTGCCAGAAGTTGTTTACACGGATCCTTGCTGCATCTGGTGGTTGAGCCTCTTGTGACAAATTGGCAAACTAGAATCAGTTCTCCTGCTGTGGAGTTGCTATCTTTCAGCACAATAGCATTCCCTTTCCCCTTAACCTCCATGGTATCTAGAATAATTTAAAATACTGATATTCTGAAGCACTTGCATGCTGATTGAAAGAAAATTAGGATCACGAGAAATGAAGGTGTACATGGAGCTCCTGCATGAAGGAACACTTATGGAAGCATATACAGTTCTCATAGCTGGAAGAGAAATAGAACACCTTGCACTGCTAAAATAAGGAGGAGAAACCAGTCCCAATCTTGTGTTTGTGAAGCTAATATCCAGCTCTGCTTTGAGAAGCTATGAAGAGTGACTTCTAATAAATAATTTACTGGAATATAACACACTGCTCCTGTACTGGAAAATATTTTTCAAAAAGGTAAGTCATTTTCCATTTTGCAGCAGTACTGAGTCAGCCTCTTGTTTTTGTTTCTCAAGTGCAGTGGGAATATAGAGACTGAAGGTCTAATTGCATAGTTTCTCTTCCTATGAATCTACTTTTCTTTTTGTTAGTATGCAAGCAGAAATTTTAATGTAAGTCTAAGGATCATCAGAATCAGTTAAAATAAAAATCCCTTTGAAAAGGTCTTCTCACATGTAAAGCAATGGGTATGAAATCCAAGCCTTGGCAAGTCTCCTATTGGTCTCATTTATTTCAGGCACATACAGTGAGCAGAAAATACTTTTCAGGGAAGAAGGAAGTGAAATGGAACTGTAACTTCATAAGTAAAATATTACTTCATAAGTAAATATTTTTCCTAGAAGATTTTATTTTTGTATTTCAGGTTTTAGTCAGAAAACTAATTTTTTTCCTTTTCCAAAGAATTGTATTTATTTTATGTGGCACTTTCTTCAAAGCTAGCTTCTGATATTGGAAAGAATCTTCCTGCAGACATTTTAAATTTGAGCCTGATTAACAGTCCTTTTGATTTCTTTTTTGATTGCCTTCAGGTACATGAACCATCCCAATTAACTGTTACAGATGATAAAAATAATCATCTTATTAGCTAGCAGCCACAGCTACCATGGTACCCTCATTTACTACACTACAAGAAAGCCATGCAGAAATGAGAAACTTTAGAGAAAGTTTCAAACATATACAAATTATTGGAAATATGAGAGTAACTCCCAGCTCTACAAAATCTCTTTTATAGCTAAATTTTATAATGCCTTAGCACCATGATCTTTTAGAGAGGAGACCAGAACATGGTAAGATGTGCTACTCTATTTCACAGCTATCAACAAAAAAGCCTATAATAAAACTCCCTAAAGCTAAAAGTAGATACAGTGAGCCAAGTGAGATTGCTTTTGGACACCTGTGTACCGTTTAAGTGTACTGAAAGATCCCTATATTACTACTTCTGTTATTAGAAAAAATTAAAAGGCCAAGCACTCATTTGTACGTGATAAATTTCTGCAAAGCACAGATTTTAATTAAAAAGTAAATTTATCATTAGGTTTTATAACATATGTAATATTTATTCCATTAAAGTATAGTTCCTTACATATTTACATTTAATTTGGGGGACGGGTTGGAAAAGGAAGTAGCTATATCCTCTCCATCAGACAGGGGGAAAAATNATGGGTTGGAAAAGGAAGTAGCTATATCCTCTACATCAGACAGGGGGAAAAATACAAGGTCTATGTCAGGTAGCAGGATCAGCTAAAAAAATTATTGGACTATGGAAAAATTTTGAAATGTCTAAGCCTTTTTGTTGTCATCTTTAGAATGAGTCAGTTCTGAAGCTTTTTCATTTACAAACTGAAAATGTGGGAGGAAAGGTGAAAAAAAGCTTAAAAGGTGTCAAGCACTTTGGAAACTAACAGAAATCATTTTAGTTTGACTAAACAACATTTTAAAAACATTGCCACTGACTAGAAGTATCAACTATTCTCAAAGCCTTCTGGGCAGCTGAAAAAAGGGATGGGTTAGAAAGCCTGAGTCATGTCCCTGAACTGGGAGGTAGTGCCTGTGAAAGAGCTCTTTTGGTGCTGCTGAAGGATTGTTGCCTGTTCACTGAAAGCAGACACCTGTCTAAAAATACAAGGCATCATAAAGGAGATGCTTTTCAAAGTTCTTAATCTATTCACCTTTTTCCCCTCTGTCTCTAAGTTGAAAATGCCTGGTCTTGTTTGTAGTATAAGTCTATGTATTAAGCAAACTATCTGTTCTGCTTTAATTCGATTTCCTTTATCTGATCATGATACTTACCAAGATGGCAATAAGCATTCCTCCAAAAAGTCAGGACAAATCCATTATTTTCTGAGGAAAAACTGCTTGACATTTGTAACATTGAAACCCCATTCTTAAATGTAGTCAATGGATGTGGTGAAAAGTGAGGACTCAGTCTCAGTTAAGAGGTCACAGAACCATTGATTATAAAGAACAGTGCAAGGATGCTCAGTATCTCACACAATGTGTCTTAAATTGCTGACCGCCACATTTTCCACTGGTGAAAAATGATGAAATGTTTTCCCTTTTTCTTCCTCTTAATCATTAATAGCACAGAATATGGTCACCTAAGGGTGTTTTATTTGGGTAGGCTGTGTAGGTCAGTGTTGTTTTTCACTCTTCATAGATCTTCTGGAGGAACCTGTAATGAAACAACTCAGAATTTGGATGTATATCTGTAGGTTTCAGACTGTGGTTGCTACAGCCTTACTTCACACCAATATTTTAATACTTAAAATCATTTCAATTTTTAGTTATTTGCTGAAGAGATTAATGTTAAGCCATACAACTATGACAGGAGTCTCTGGCAGATGTGTTCTGCGACTAAGCAGAGATTTAGGGCCATGAATTCTGACTTGTGTGCAAAGAAATGGTGAAGGAGGTAGGTCCATTACTGAGGGCTAAATGTGATTACACTGGTGGTGTAATTTTGAAAATGATACATGGAAACTTTCAAATCTCTTGACCAAGAACATGCACTATGACTGCTGAACCATCTTAGATAAATACCTCTTCTGTTTGACAGGCATAAAAGCTCAATTGATTGCTGTGAACTCTATGAAGA
>WEIS01015135.1:0-15502 GCA_013389965.1 Todus mexicanus | reverse complement strand
ACGTAGTGAAATTTCCAGGGAATAGATTGGGGTTTGCACCTGCTATAATGTTTGGTAATGCTAGACGACAATATTAGCAGGTCATGATAAGCAGGAAGCATCACACAAGCACAGAATAGAACAGTTACTAAGCTTGTCAGGGGAAGAAAGTGGAAAATACTACTTTTCTGCTTTTCCTGAGCTTAATACAGACATTCTTGTAGACCTGTTTTGTGGGTGGATTTAAATGCTGACGGTTATGAAAAGGACTTTTCACAGTCCATGGAGATCTTTTTTCTTTTTTTTTTTTTTAATACTGCTGTTCATTTAATTCTTCCAAGTGGTCGTAATGAATTTGATCACATGAACCTTTTGACATTTTGCATTTCTTTCCACAGAAATACCTCAGGAGCTTTTTCTCTGCAATGCTGAAATCTCCATCATCTCCACTCCACATTGACAAAGTGGGTCTAACTCTGTCAAAACACACTATCTGCGAATTCTCACCCTTCTTCAGGAGAGGCGTTTTTGACTATAGCAGCCATGGAACCAGCTAACTTCGAGGTCAGGACCCTTCTGCTGAAGGAGCACAATGGAGTGGTGCCTTCACTTTTGCCGTGCGAGAGAAAGGCGGGAAATAAAATGGTTCTCTTCCTCAATATCTGGGAAGTTGCTTCTAGACAGCTCCATTAAAGAAAAGCTCTGTCCTGATGCTAGCCTGTGTCCTTTACCAGCTCTCACATTAGTGCCTGCATTTTCCTGGCATGGGGTGTACAGATGTTTTTGTGTAAGTTGCTCTGTTAATACTGTACAAAGATTCTGCCTCTCATGCTGAGTTTGGATCCGCTCCTTAGCAGGAGTGCTTCCTTCCCGTTTGCTCAGACAATTTGTTCCGGTGGTGCAAGAGCATCTCATATTTACCATCGTGGTGTGTCGTGCTGACAGAGGGTTTCTAAGCAGCTTTTTGTTTTCTGTTCAAGCTGTTCCTTAAAGAACACTTCCTCTTTTGTTTCCTTAGAGCATACTGTTGTGTTTAAGGTAACTCTTGTATTCCACTGTCATTTTGTTTTTCCCCTCCCAGACACCCATTTTAACTCTCTGATTGCATAATTGTATAGTTCTCAGAAGAATTCAAGGACCTAACCTGAATGTTTACAAAAATATGTGCAGCAGGAAGAATATAATTTAAACCCTGTAAAAGTCATCCACGCTTGGTTCTTTTGAAACAGAATTAATCACTTGCCATTAATTAAAAAAGCAGAGGAAGCAATAGTTACTGAAGAGTGTGGTCAGCATCTTTTCAGATTTTCTAATTACTCAGACTGCAAGAGGTTACTGTGTGCTGTACAGAGCTCTTAGCTATGCATAAAGCGAATGTGAAGTGCTATATTTCTTTAATAAAAAAAAAAAACAAACCAGCTTCTTGACAATAGCATAATGGTGTAAAATCTGAGTTTTATTTGCATTGGTTAAAATTTACAGGAGTTGATTAATAGTACTTTAAAATTACTCAGGACTCAGTCAGACTTGGACATGTATATAAGGTAGAACTCATTTTGTATTGCTGCAGATCCAAAAGTATGTATACACTGTGACTGGAATTGAGTACATGTCTATGTTAATATATAATTGGTGTATAAAAATCAGAATCAAACAACTTCCACTTATTAAAATGCATAATGAAATGTAAGTTTTGTGTGCCCTTTTTTAGGAGTGTGAAGCATTATTTGTGAGTTGCCATCACTGACCACTGGTAGGTCTTCGTAATCAAACCATTTAATGTTGTAGAAGATGATTATTAAAAGGTGAAGTAACAACACTGGTGACATTTTTATTTCACGACCTAAGTTGTAGAAACAGTAATGTTTTACAGTTAATATGATGTATAAAGATAGTTGGGTTCCATTACTGAGGCTAGCCTGCTACAATAAGCATTTCTAATTAAAAAAATGAAAAAAGAACATCATTTAAATTTTGAGAGTATTTTTATTATTTTGATTCATTTCAGTTTCTAAACTATCAGAGCCTTGTTATTAGCAGGGTGGACTTTAATGTTTTTGGATATGTCTGACTGTATCTGACTCTGATTTAGGCATCTTAATCCCTTCAACTGGGAGCCAGGTTTTTAAGCTAAGCATTCCAGTCAAACCTGTTGATTCCCAAACTGGTTTTATACCATGTCCCAACTGTTCCCAGTCTCACTTGTGTGCTTTTGTGCTGGAGCACTAACTTCATCTCTGCTTCATCACCAACAGGGACCCCACCTCATGATCCATACCTGTGCCTGTATTGCACCTCTCTGATCAATTCCAGGACCTTTCTGTACATATATCATCCCCATGACCAAGAGCCTGTTTCCTTCCTTTGTCCTTCACCCCACTGATTAGCTTTGCTTGTGGTTCCTAAATCAGAAAGTAGAAGTTGGGTGCTTACTGGGTTCCCATGGTGAGCTGAGTAACTGGAAATTAATGTTGCTGCACACATTAATGGAAGATGGATAACTCCACTTGGCTATATTACCCTGATGTCCATGTGAGTGCTTCAGAGGCAGAAATTGGGCGTGGTATTACTGGGTTTTCTATCTGACCCTAAATCTCACTTCAAAACCAGGGAATATTTTCTGTCTGTCCTTCTCCCTTGGGCTGCTCCTCCTCCTACCTCATTGCAATGCAGTATGATAAAGAACAGATGCTTCAAAGTTTAAAAAAATTAATTTTACTTAACTGTAGTGCATCATCTTCTGAGTGTGCCACTTATATGAAAGCGACCCGGTAGGCCAAGAAACGGCAAGCTGCCGTATCTGCTGCACAAACCCAGCTTCTGCAGGTGTCCTACCTGAAAAACCACCGGTGGTGCCAAGCGCCTTCCCGTGGCAAGCAGCGCAGAGCTTGACAAGCAAAACTCCTTCATGCTTACATGGCAAATGCTTGTCTGTTAGAAGGGTTGAGTACACTGTGCTCCTAGAGGTAAGTCCCATGCTTTGTGTCACTTTGGATTTGGAGAATATGTTTAAAACAAACCCAGCCCACAACTAGACAGAGAACTGTTGAGTGTAAAGTATTCCTATTCCTATCTTTCACATGAATTTAAAAGAAGACTTGTACATGGTTCCTGTCTACAGCACAAATTAATTCAGGGAGGACCAGATCCTCTGCTGGTATAAACCTGCCAATAAGGTGGTTAATTTATGTTGGTTAGTTTATCTGGCCTGCAGCACTGAATGTGTACATTGCAAATAACAAAGTAAAGACTGATTAATCAATACATTTAAAATGTCATCAAGTTAAAAGCTACAGAAATGCAAGCGTAAGCATGCAATTAGGGCCACAACCCCAGGCTACCAGCTTTTCCCACTTACATATTTTTCAATGGTATCCAGAGTTTAATCAATGACTGCAAGCTCAGGCTAGGCTAAGAGGCATCTTTTAATAGTTTCATCAGTTAAAAATATGATGGCTCTTTATAACCTACAGTCTTTAAGGTCAGACTTCATAAAAAGTTTTCAATACAAGTCAAATTGCTGTCGGAATTATTGGCCGTTTTCAAGAGGTTCCAATTACATTTCTGTGAAGATACTAAGGTTCTAAAATTCTCTGTGACTTCTTTTTTTCAAAATATTATCACTTTGGAGAACATTGTGGAAGTTATCTCCAGGACTGGTACAGGTTTGGGGTGGGTTTTTGTTGTGTTTTTTTCCAAAGTGCCTCTGTATTTGGGCTTATGAACTTTGCAATAGCAAGTAACTCCTTTATCAGGACTATTTATATTTCAAGTAAAGTGTGTATTTAAGTGCTTTGCTGTGCTGTAGCCATCATTCTTACCTGTACAACTGAAGTTGTGCCTCCATTTAAGTCACCAAACCACTTGGCTTATATCCAGGCTGACCCTACAGCAATTTTTTATCAGTAGGGGTGCACAAAAAGAGGCCAAACGTCGCACTGGAGATGGTGCTGCACTATTTTTCTGCATGACAGCTTGATCAAGATGCAGAAAACCTTTGGGCAAAGCCTTCTTGTCAGTTTTGACGCTCCACTCCTTTAACTGGAAGTGCTTTTCCTCTCAGTATACTGCTTCTCATAGGAAAGTGATAGAGCAGCCCTCAAGGCCCTGCCACTAAATGACTCCTGGATGTCCTGTTGCTCCACAAGCTGGGTTGTCCTGATAGCTCACAAGGTCAGTCCTAAAACCAGTGCTCAACTGCTGCTGTTTGGAGATGATATTAAAGATGAGGGTCTTCAGAGTTACCCTAAAAATGTGAGGGGAAAAAACCCCACTTGTGTGAAGCTTGGCTGGTTGCTTCAAGTTTTTGCAGTTGTTTCAGATAAAATGAGGCACTTAAGTACATGAATTTAAAAAAATAAATAGGTTTGGGATGTTAAATGTGTTGCTCCAGACAATCAGACCAAATCTTTCCAGTTTAATCAGTGGGCCTTTAAAAGCTATTGCAGAATTTCCTATTTACTCTCCATGAAACCTATCCTGTGTATGAGAATAAATACATTTGTACTAGGTGGTGATAAAGCTTGAAATTTTGTATGCAGCCAGGTCAATGAAGCCCCAAAATTGGAAGGAATTAATTGTTTTTAACTTAGCAAGATTCTTATGTCTACCTCTGTTTTGTTGTTGGTTTTGGTTTGGGGTTTTTTCTCTGTGTTTCATTAGATTTTGAAGGGAAAAAAAATAGAAAATGTATAAATACAAAGGAAGAAAAGTTTGATAAGCTGAAGAGCAACAACTTGGTGGCTTTCAAATTCATCAGAGGAAATAGACGTTCCTCTGCAGGAAAGTCTTCATGAGGAATTGCAAGTTGCATAGACCATGAGGTCCATTTAAAGGGTTGGAGTCCAGATACATTTTCTTGGCACACCTATGAAGTGAATTTTTGATATCCTGGATCCTGCCATTTTTTTATTTATTGTTGCTTTATTGTTTTAAGAGTGTTTTGTTTTAATTCATTGCAGACCAGAATGCTGTTGTAGATGTACTTTTTTTTTTCAGTACAATGACAACAAAATCAATCAGAAAACAAAAGGAAACAAACAGGGAAAGTGAGCTGTGACCTGAAAATGCTTTTTGTGGGAAATACAGAGAATTCCATAATGCTGTCCTGTCTGCTGCAAATCAGTCACAGAGCTCACCCAACTGGACAAAAATACCAGATCACAAAGATATTGTTCCTTTATTTTCCTGAGATTGAGTTTTAAAAGGAGTGTGTGTGGGGAAGCCTTATTAAGAGATCAAATTAATATTTGATAAAACGGAGGCAAGATGTTGGAGTAGAGGTTTTAGCCTCGTGCCTCAGCAAAAAACAGTAGCAGCAGCATGGGAAGCCCTGCTTCGGTTTTCTTCTTTATAACTTTGTTTTCTTTATAAACACTGACATTTTTCTCCAATGTCATGCTGACAGCTGAAGTGTCGGCTCCCTGTAGCACAGCTTGTGTGCTCACCTAGAGTTTCGGCAGCATTTTTGTTGTTGTTTTTAAGAAAAAGGTCTTAGGAAAAAGAAATAGGTCTGTGAAAATAGTCTACAGCCTTTTTTCAAAGTTGTTCCTGGTTTCTTTCAACAGCTTCTTCCATTTTCTCATAGCAGTTTTATCTGAATGCCTTGTTCTCGTTCTTCGTAAGTTTTTCAATTATTTCCCTTCTGTTTCCTTGTTTTACAGACAGTTTAGTAGAATGTGCTGGGAAGAGTTGAAGAAAAAGGAAACCTCTGTTATCTGAAAGGAGGTAGGTATCTCCTTATCTTCTGATCGAGCAAAGTGGAACACAAGGTTTTGATCTTTTTACATATTTGGAACAACTGAGCCCTCAAAAGTCTCACATGCTACAGTTTTGGGTGCATTATTGTACTTTTTCATGATCATTCCAATATCCTTTACCATTGTAATTAACAGCTGACATGAGCCTTTCTGCAAACAATGTGTTTGAGTTGAGGGAGCCTTCTACTTAACGATACCTCCTTGTTTAGGTCAGGGGGTCTTTGTGGGACTCTGCCGTTTGTCACCATCCTTGCCCAACAGTGCATTTTCTTCATGTTAACCATTTTTAATGTTGCCTTGAGACAGGGGTTGCTTCTGTGGTAATCTGTATTTCTCTTAAGATATGGATTGGAGATCACAGATTAAAACCAGGTTTTAGTCTCATTATGCAAAAATCAATGTTGTTGCTTTTTGGTATTGTGAATTACATCAGAAATCAGGATCTCAAAAATGAGAGGGGGGATGAGAGTTATTATTATTATTATTGTTGTTATTACTATTATGTGACCTGTGAAATCTGTGTTTTCAGGACTTCTGCATCACAATTGTCTTTAATTCTGAAACTGAAACCATCTGCATATCAAATCTCTGTTGTTTCATTGGGTTCAACAGGAGACAAGATAATGTACTGCTATGAAAGAAACAAGCCATGGCATGTTTCCATCCATAACCACCTCTAATTCTCATTCTAGTAGCTGAGAAACAGGGGAAGAGTGATGGACAAGGCAGGTGCAATAGAGCCCTCTGAAAGATTAGCATGAGACTATGTGAGCAATTAGATATACATCTCACTTTGTATTCCAAACTCTCCAGTTATGAGCTTGGGAGTGTTCATTAGTGCAGTGTGGGTAAAAGAAATTGCCAGTTCTGGGAAGCCAGCGCTTCCAGGAGGTATGGTGGACGCCCTCTGTGCTCTGACACAGAAAGTTTGCTCAACAGCATGTGGAATCAGTCTTGGACAAGCTTCCAAACTGCCTGAGCATATTGGTTCTGGCACCTCAGGTTTACATGTCCAGAGGAAGTTACATCTTAAACATCTTAATTATATGTCAGACTTTGGCTTTATTTGTTGTGTGAGTAGCACTGTGTGTTGTTAGGAAAGGCAATGAAGAATGGAAGTATGCCAAAAAAATTGAAAGAAAATTAAAAAAACCACGCAAACAAAACAAAGCCAAGTGCTCATTCTAAAAACATATAGCACAACTTTCTTAATCTGTGGTAACAATAACATCTGCATAGCCTTATCTACTGAGTGGAACCAGAATTTCTCAGTTGTAGCAAGTCCATCATCGAATGAAAGCATCTTTCAGCACAGCTCATCTAATGTTATGGGGACTTCACTTCCCACATTGCCTTCTAGCGGTGGAGGAAGGCTTTATTGTGCCAGTGAGAAATGTTGAGAGCTTCCCAGTCTTAACTGTGACTCTGTTAGGGCATGTAAGCAATATTTGTTTTATTCTGTGTGAATTAAATCAAGCATTTGAAAGTTGTACTGAGTAGTCTGGCCTTTAAAATTGTGAAGAGATTTTACAGGGCAAGTTTTGGCTGCTCTGTTAACACCCACCTGGAATCCTGCACACAGCGGAACAAAAGGCGTGTTAATAATTTTTGCTGTACCATTATGAAGGCTGTTGTAGTATCTGTCCAGCAAGAACCTGACAAGACTGGTATATGAGACTGCCTCAATGATATTCTGAAAAATCATTGAGAACAGGACTTTCTTCAGTTGAGTGATTTATTATCCAGGTAGGAGGTGTTAGGCTGTGGTCATTGAAGCTGCACAGAGCTCTGTGCTAGAAATTTCATGGTCAGTATCTCTCTCTCCTTGGAGATACACTGAACTTACATTAACTACTCTGTTTGATAAGCCTGTGATTTGTCTGCAGTTGGCCAATATTCACTATTCAGGTGAGACTTCCTGTGATAGGTGCCCATTGGAAACACAGGAAACTAGTTGTGGCAGTAGGGTAGAGGTAGGAGGGGACCAAGAAAGGTGCTGAGGCCAAATCTATCATCCCTTCCCCAGGATAACCTACCTGACAAAGTTCAGCACTCATTTCCTATGACTCCCCACAAATGATGGCAAAGGAGCTGCTCTGTGTGTTTCCACTGATGTTCAGTTCCTCTGGTTCCTTTGCCTAAGTGTTTTTGAAGGCAACCCTTCAGTTTCAGTTGTTCTGGAGATTAAATGCGCATGTTGTGTTGATCCCTTTTCACTCCCTTGGTGTAATTTGTTTACTGTCCCCTTATATATTGCCAGAGATGTGTGGAAAAAAAAAAATCAGAAGTACCCTTATTTTATTGTATTTCCTTTCTGTTCTTCCAGCTTTATGATATTCAAAACACTCTGTTTTCACCTTCATATAGAAATGGACCTTTAAGGACAATTTTATACTCTGGTTGGTCTCCAGGTAACCTAAATTTTTCATTGCCTTACTATTAAACCTAAGCTGGTAACTAAAATTGAACTCTCATCCTTTTTCAAATTAACTCCTTGGTGCAAAATGTCAAGGATTTTCCAACTCTATCAAATGGAAGTCACTGAAGCTGGGAACCTATTGACATCAAGGGGTTAACCCATTAGCCACTATTTAATGTCCTCAGCTTTAATCTACAGAATCACAGCTAGCACTGTGTCTTACTAACCCTGCCACAAAAATGCCCAAGAACTGGTGTTATTAGGTCTTTTATTTGGGGATAGACTTGGGAGAAAACCAAACAAATTTTCAGCTTTAAAAGAAAATTAATAAAGGGCCTCAGAGTGGAAACCAGCAGTAATTAGAGAGGTACACCCCATATTTAACAGGGCCTGGGGTAAAAAAGAAATATTAATAATTAAGAAATTCCTCCAGGTTTCTAATCTCAGTGCTTCTACAGTAGCATGGTGTATGTGGTACTTGTGGCATCACAGGGGCTGGAGCAGACTGGGCAGACTGGTTTGGAGTGGCTGCCTGCAGGAGGGCTGTTGAGTTTGGCCAAGCTGTCCCATAAATTTCCCAACTCTGGGCACATTTTCCCCCAACAGCTAGTCCAGCTGGGACAGGCGCTACTCTCAATAAGGGCACACAGACATTCTGGAGGGCCATACCAGGACACAAGAGCAGAGATGGGCTCCAAAGCATCCCCCTACCCTGCTCGCAGCGCTAGAGCTGTTGGCAGATAGTTTGCATGTTTGAGAAATCAAAGCCAGGATTTTTGCAGGCACGTGGGGTACCCTAGAGTACCCTCTTCACCAGCTATTAGGTTATGTGATGGGCCAGGGAGCAAAGAAATGAGCTTTTCATCTGACTCCCTCACCAAATGCGGTACCCTGCGGTACATGGGGTGGGATCAAGAGCTGTGGCCAGATGATGAAGAGGACCCCAAGCTGCCTGCCCCTGCTCCCAGCTCTGCCCAGCAATTTGGCTTGTTCCCTGCATCATTGGAGAAAAAGACTGGGAACACAGCATCATTTTCTGGCCACACAAATAAAACAGTATTTTACAAAGCAAAGTGTGGATATGGTGTAATGGGAAGATGATCAGGGGAGGGTAGGGAACAGAGAATGAGTCTGAATTTGCAGAGGATGGTAAATCTTCAGGTGTCCAGGTTTTTGGAGGAGTGAGCTCAAAAAAGGATTTATGTGCATTGTTTCTTCCTTGGTGAACCACCAACTAAAAGTCATTCTAAGGTTCATAAGGACAGAGACTGGCAGTCTTGCCTTATGTTACTCAAAATACGCTGTTTTCCTCTTACTGTTGTCCGGTTTTCCTTCTGCAGAAATGCCTTAACAAGATATTGCAGCAATTTTCCCGGCGGACCCGATAGTCCATCTCTACTGCAAAGGCTTTAGATGGTGTTTGCTCAAGGAGAGTGCATTCCTGGTACCACCAATTCTGTGAAAGTGCTAAATTAGGATATCAGTTATTAAATTCCACTATGCAAATTACCATTTATATCATTATAAATCTATCTCTATTGAGCAACCATTTTTATGGTGATGATCCTAGTATTTACATAAAAATTGCAGTACACAAGGTAAATTTATATTCCAACCTGCAATTTTTTCCCAGAATTTACACATGCAGAATAAATTATTTTCTCCTTCTTAAGCAACAGTAATCATACATAATGTGCAGAAGCATTCATAACCATGGTCTCACATGAAAGCTACATTTTTTTTTCCCCTCCGTAACCTGCTGTAATTACAGGGTACATCAATTCCACCATAGGTAGATACACCAGGGGTTTCCCCCCTCTGCTTTTCCTCATGCAATTTTAATGACTATCCTTACTTAGAATACAAGATTTTAAATTAAAAATTTAAAAATTTAGGAGTAGATTGTTTCCCTGACAACAGCAACATTTAATTCCCCCCTGTGTCATTTGTAAATAAATACATACAGTTGCTGATACTAGTGAGATAATGTGCCTGAGGCTAATTGTGTCATTACAAATATTTTGAGCCTGAGCTTGATAATGCAGGTCATGGTAGTTAAATATGCATGAACTGGAGTAATTTAACCTTCTTCCTGTTTACCTGCATATTGACAAAACCCTTCATAATGGGGCTACATGGACGTCGCTAAGCAGCCAAGTTATGCTGGATTGGGCACTGTGGGTTCAGGTTTTTCTGAACTTCTAGTAGCAGCTCGAAGGAAGAGGCACATGCGGGGTCATGGAAGATGCAGACCAGATCCTTCTGGCTTCCTTCAGCCCTGTGGATGACTTCTGGGAGATTGAGTTGTGCTTGTGAGATGCCACAGACTTTTCAGCATATATCGTATGTTCAGAGGGATGCTTGTACAAGAGCTTTGCCTTAGTAAGCCCTGCCTGAAGATGGCAGGCTTGGCTCTTTGTTTTACTAACTAGCCTCCAGGACTGGTCCCAGAAGAGGATGAGCTGTTTGTCTGTATGGATTTTGCTCAGAACCACAAGCGAGAGCACCCTGTGGTTGTATTTGGAGTCTGTAGCTCTGTAGAGCAGCTGCAAGGTTGTGTTGAGCTCAGCTCCTTATGGTGAGGTTGACCAGGACCTGGCCAGAGTCAGGGGCCCCGCAGGGTATCCATGAAAGGCCAGCCGTACTTTTGGCACTGCAAGTTAATGACTCATTAAGATAGAAAAGATGAAAAGAGAAAATGCCAAGCTGTTTGGTCTAATCCTTGTGTCTTACCCTGTGGCTGTATGAGAAATTATTTAAGTTTGCAAGCTCCCAGTTTGCAAGATATTCTGTCTGCCATGAACTCAGCTCGTTTTGTCCTAGCAAGCAATGAGCTCAGCTCTAGTGGAAAAAGCCCTTTTAAGCCCCTCCATGAGCATTGCTCTTAGGCTCAGCACTGCTGATTTCGCCTGTAAAGAGCTCTGACTGGGCTCATCAGTGCTGTGCGTCTCAAAGCAGAGTGCAGCTGGAGGCGAGGAAAGCAGATTCCTTGTCGCTGCTCCTCTGATCTCTGGGTTGAACCTCGCTGGGAAGGGGATTATCTCCTGCAGAGCTCTGGCTTGACACACTCTCTCGGGTTGGTGGCAAATGAATTCTTGCAACATCACTGCAGTGTCAAGTTTGGCTATGGATAGAGTGAAATGTTTAAGGTATAGGTTCTCTTAGATTTCTTATCTCCACTTGTCATGTTCTTTCATAGCTAATTAAGCAGGTGCTGAACCAAGAAAGAATTTACCAATGGTGCAGCAAGCGCTAACTCTAACTCCAGCACTAGTAAACCTCAGAAATGAGATTGTGGTCATCTCCCTCTTGGCATGGCACCAGCTCCTCCTTCTTAAGGCTTCTGTGTGTGTGCTGAAGGCTGCAGCCAGCACAGCATACAAGTTACTTGAACACTTTGGTAGCGGGACAAGTTTGTTCTCATTGCATCAGCAAAATCTTGAGCAGGTCTGTCAAGGCTGGCTCAGATCCTCAACTCAGCATCTGCTGCTGGGGCTCAGTTGAGGTCAGCGTTGCTATGATGTTTTATAGAGTCTGAGGCACTCACTGTGTGCTGTGGGGAAATATAACCTTGGAAGCAGTGTTTTTTCGGGGATGCAATTTCAGCAGAGCAGAGCGTTGCTCCCACAGGTCTCTTAGCTGGGAAATGGGCTGCCACAAGTCATCTAATAAAGCTTGGGGCAACATGCCATGATGTGCCATGATGAAGAAGAGGAAAACCAGACATAAAGGGAGAAGGACTAATGAGAGAGAAAAGGCTTGAAACTCAGACCATCACAGTTCAAGTCACACTAAAAGGATTATTTTGTTGTGAATAACAGGGTCAGCAATTCTCTATCTAACTGGAAAGACTATGTGCTGTCCCATTGCAGCAACCTCTACTTAAAGCTTGTTAGATTTAGTGTGTTGAAATAACGTTGTACATAGTCAGCCTTAGTCCCTGCCAGTAATTGATGTGAGTACAATTAATCTGACTGGAGATGGCACCTTTTGTCAGCAACAGGTAATCCTTTCTAGCAAAGGTAAAGCTGAGCAAGCAGTTGAAAGATAAATCATTAGCAACGTTTCTCTACAATCGCAAAGTTTGTCTTCACACCTTGTTACTTCTCTAGATGGATGAGCTAAATGCAGAGAATAACAAAGCAAGGAAAAGTCTTTCATGAGCTTCTGAAGCCTTTCTTGCTGGTTGAAAGGAAAGCTTTTCTTTGTATATGTTGATATTCCTTAAATGAGCTGCTTTGATGGTCCCTGAGGGATTTAGCTCATCTCGCAATAAATGTGGAAATTAAGTGTGAAATTTGTAAGACAATCATATTGTTTGAACAAAGATTTGCTACAAGTGTCTCTGCTCAGATTTAACACATTTAGGCATGTTTATATCCACTACTTCTTTGCTGGAGTCTGTCAGAAATATGGTCCCCATTTGGGTACCACATAGGAAGTGGCATTACATTGCTTTCCATGATCTGGGCAACCAGCACTGCCTGCAACTGTCTGGGGACCTCTGCAGAAATGTCAATTAGCAATAAAAGTTGTGCAAACAAGCATTATGCCATCTCCTTATACCTCCCCTGCTGCTGCTCACACTCGCACAGTAATGTCCAGGACTGAAAAATGGATGTTGTGGGCTTCTGTGGCTCCTCTACTGCTCTAAGTTCAGCATGGTGTTTTTCTGGACACAATCTCATGTGGAAGTTAGGATGTCAAATTGAAAATAGAGGATTTAGCCACAGATATCCTTTCTCAAGGGATGCTTTTCAGATTGGAGGCCCTGTAGCCTGCACCTAATTCCCCTTGGGCTAAATATCTTTGCTTTCAGTTCCTATCTGTGCTTTTGTCTCAGGTGGCATTTCTAGAGGTGAGACTCTGGAATCTCTTAGCTCCTGTGTGTAATCTGCACATCTCAGAGGGGCATTATTTACCATCACTGTCCTTAGTTCTTTTTGTGTGGTTTTGTTGTTGTTGGTGGTGTTTGGTGTTGAGTTTTTTTGTTGTTTTTTGCTTATTTGTTTGTTTATTACAATACCCTTGATTTAAAAAAGTAAAAGCCCATATGTCAGCTCAGTGTCAGACTTTTTTCCCTCATGTACTTAATTATCTATTCAGGGTGCTGTACAGATTGCCCCATCAAGGGCTGTGTAACCCAGGGAGGTTTTCCCAAGTAGAAATCCCTGATCACTCTGTAGGGAATGAGCTATGGATTTGTTCTACCTATGTGTGTTGGAAAGGAGAGGCCCAGAAGCTGACCTAGCAGAGCCATCATGCAGGCACAGTGTGGATGCACAATGCACCACCCAGAAAAAGGACACACCGGCAAATTACCACATTGGTAACAGCCTTGCAAGGGAGATGAGTATTAATGGAGTGATTAAATCAGGAACTGGAGCGGGTGCCTGTTTGCTGTTCTGCAGCACTGCCTTGAGAAGCATGTCTTGGTGTTGAGGAACAGAAGAGCTTGGGCTAAACCTTTCTTCCATTAGAGCCTAGCTACCAGCTGTCATGATACTTCACATGTTGCACCCACAAGGCTGAGATGAGTGTTTAGGTGCCTTTTTCCTACCTGAACACAATGCATCTCCTAACCTAGGGCTCCATATCTGATGCATGTCATCCATCTGGCACTGAGTTTGTCAGGCAGCTCAGTGTTTTGGTTGAAAGCTCATGCGGGCTTTTATTGAGCACAGTCAGGTCCCATGCAGATCTGGCATACAGCGTTCCTTTGCATAGAGATGCTTCCTCCCATTGGAAATACTTTTATGAAGCCAGTGTGCTCCAGAGATGAATGGTGTGCACCCACGCATTTTACCCGGCTTAACGCATTTGTTCTTTTAATTGTTCATTATCCAGTTTGGAGCAACTTCAAAGTGCTGTTTCTCAGCAAGACTCATTTACCCCATTACTTGAATATGCCCTAAGCCAGTTTCCTGCAAGACTTAACTTTTTTTTTTCTTTTTAAAAAAATGTATGGTATTTCAAAGTTGCTTTAGGATTAGACCAGGATCTCTAGCAGACAAATCTGTCACAACCCAAAGGTGTTTGAGGGCATATTTTTCCTCAGCCTGAGTGCAGGCATAAAGGGCTCAGATTCAGAAGGCCTCTAGCTGTTCCACTGCTCCCCACAAAAGAATAAGAATAGATGCTTTCATTAATAAAAGTACCAACCATGGCTTATGCACTCCTAATCCTGGAGTAATTAAATGGCCAGAGAGAAGGATGATTCATACCAACACTCACTATGCTCAAAGAGTTTCTTTTCTGTATGGTTAAGTGTATCTCAAAGAATGAATTTGCTTTGTTGTATCTTGTAAATAATTTATGATGCTCTTTTAAAAAAAATGCTTTCTAGGGAGAAAAACAATAATCGCTGTATTTGGTTATTATGGCATATCACACAGACCTAAGGCTGATGAGTGACCATTCAAAGGGACTGGCATGAGATCATGCAGAATGACATTTCTGGAAGAAGCAGTCCAATGTGAGAAGTCTCTGCTTGTGAGTGGAGATGCAGCTGTGTCACGGTTTGAGTGTTGTGAGCTCCTACTGTGTGTCTCATGGTGCTGGGTGTTACAAAACATCCCAGTATTGGGAATTCTTCAGTTTTCTGTCAATATCAGATTTCATCCAATAAAGCTTTTTTTTTTTTCTTTAAGAAAAATGGTCACAAACGTGACCCCACAGGCTCAAAAACCCAACAAAAAGAACTTAGGTTGACTTAACATTTATCTCATGATTTATATTGGGACTGACTTTCCAATTTATACTACTTGAAAGGCTGACTTAAATAATCTGTAGCATTTATTTTCTACCCTTCAAATGTGGATAGAAAAGCCCTTTCAGATGTGAAACTCTGTCTCTTGTGGTATACTTGTGATAGATTGTTGATGTGAATTTTAGCTAATTCAGTCTCATTTTTCTATGGTGATTTTTCTTAATTCTGTCTCACTTTTCCATGAGTGATGGACTGTACATATGCATTGCTCTCGCTGGGATCTATAGAACCCTGCAACATCCATTGATTTTACCATAAAATTATCTGACTGGGGATTTCACCTGCCTAAAAGTTAATCTGGAGAAGGGCAAGCATAGAAAAAAACCCTGAAAACCATGAGGTGATATTAAGAAAACCTAGCAAGGAAATTCTCCAGGAGGAAGCTCAGCAGCTCTATGTATTCCCCACCTGAATTAGCTCACAGGTCTTCCAGAATATATCCAGCTTGGGAGCAAAACAGCATGCCTTTCTACTGCCAGCTTTTGAAAATGATCTTTGCTTAAGTAATGCCAAGCTTCTTTGGGGTAAACGTATATAGGAATAAAATGTTATTTGCAAGAGAAATCTGGGGGAATA